>JASFDH010000602.1:0-21500 GCA_036937195.1 Nidularia pulvinata
TCCAAGGCTTCTATGGACGGAAATGTTGGAAGAGCGGGAAGATAAGACATTACGTCAAATACCTCCCACTTTCCTGACGAGCCGACCATACTGTTTTTGAACTGTAACTTGGAGACATGGAACGGAATAGTCGATAGTGGTGAATTTATCAGGTCAATGGCAGAAATCGGTGCCATAACCGTGGTCCTAGAAATGTTCAACTGGCTGAAAAGAAGCGAACGACAGACGTAAAGCCATGCATGGCACACTAAACTGCACGTGCGGAGTGCCTGCTTGTCGGAGTAGAAGTGGGCTAAATGACCTAAAACCTCATCGATGAGTTCCTGTGGGAGTTGTGCTGGGATCTCTTTGCACATATTCATGATAATGATGAGGGAGGCGGATGGCCGTTCAGAAGGAAGGTGGAAGGGTGCGAGAGGATGCCATTTGTCACTCGACCCTTTACATACCAGTTAAAGAGCACAGCTAAAAGTTTAGCCGGCATGAGCTTTAGAAGAAAATAGGGCCAAATTACTTTCGGTATCAACGGGCCGTTACTAGTTTGCTTTCATTCCTTCTTCCGTACCATCATCATCTGTTAAGCGCCATGGAACGAACGACCACTACAGCCAAATCCTGATCTTAAGTACAGAACTTGGGCCCCTGCACAGACTACAGTCAGTTTCTTTTGGGGATCCAAACAGTTGTCCCTGTAGAGAAGATATATTCATTGACAATGGCTTGCCAAGTCACAGCACGGCAGGTCTCTAGGATTCAACATGGGATGTAGGTGAATCCTCGGGACGGCTATAAAGCGATAATGGTAATGCCTCCATCCCATGTTTTATAAAACCCCAAAACATCATGTCGCAGCCCCGCTTTCGAGCTTCCAGGCCCCAAACGTGGAGTGATAGCCAAATTCATCGCTGCAGATTCGAACGAATGGAACAACGAAACTTACTGTGTTAACTCTTATTTTGTAAGCTTTGCTGTACTTGTGGCATCGACACATCTCAAAAGTTATTAGTATTCACAATATATTCCTTTCACTTGGTGCGTTGGCACCTGTCATCATCTTCCGAGTTCTAATCGTCCGGCATGTTACTTCTAGCCGCATTGACATCAGATCCCTCCCCACCTTCTAATCGGAAACAATAGGATAAACTCTTCTATTCCAATATGCGAAGGCTCCGGGGGCCTCCAGGAAAAGCACGATGTTCACATGAATTGTCGTGAACCACACACCTCTTCCCGCTCTGGGGCCGTCCATAATCCTAATCCGAAGTTGATCCAGAAGTCACAGGGCAATCTATTCTCGCCCCCGTGACGTCGTAGCCCAAATTTCAATCCGGTGGTGTCGTAAATCCACATTTTATCTACTTGTATAAAGCATCTTCTTCAACCGACATATACGCCAAGTATCCTCGACGATAGCACGCTTCAGAATGGCGCGTACTCTAGCCCTCGCTGGACTTTGCGCCCTTTTCACTCAAGTCTATGCTATTGGACAAGCCACTTGTGTTGCCTTCAAATCCTCTCCCGCCGTCTCCTTTGCAGTCGTCAGCAGCGGGAAAGCTGCTCCTGTGCTTATCTCACCGGATGAATGGCCCGGGGTGCAACTTGCAGCAGCGGACTTTGTTTCCGACATTCAAAAGGTCACTAATGTCAAACCTACTTTAACGAACGTCTCGACTTCCAGCTTGACATCGATCGGCAAAGGCTCGAAGCCAATTATTGTTGGGACGCTCGGGAAATCTTCGTTGATAGGCCAGGTGGTGAACTCGACCAAACTTGATGTTTCTTCAATAGAAGGGCAATGGGAGTCTTTCATAGCGCGCGAGGTTCAAAATCCTCTTCCGGGAGTCGATAGTGCATACGTGATTATCGGAGCAGATAAGCGTGGCACGATATTCGCCCTCTACGACCATTCAGAGCAATTTGGTTTGTCCAACCCTCTTGGTTTTTTCTTACACTACTTTTAACCGTTGGAAATAATTAGGTGTGTCACCCTGGTACTGGTTCGTATGATGTTTGCCTTCGAAATCGATGCATGTATTCATCCAGCGGGCCGGACGCTTAAAATAGGTGGGCTGATGTTCCAACAACACCACAATCTGAGATATTTGTGGCACCCAGTGGGTGTTCACATGGCTCTCCGACTGTGAAGTACCGTGGCATATTCCTCAACGATGAACAGCCTGCGTTACAAAACTGGGCTATGGCCAAATTTACGAACGGCACCGGTTCTCTGCTTCTTAACTCACCGTTCAATCACTTCTTCTACACAAAGCTGTATGTGATGTTATTTATATTCTGTAGGCTCAGTTTCATGAACGACAATCAGCTTTGAATTGATTTTGCGTATCAAGGCGAATTACCTTTGGCCCGGTATGTGATTATGCGATCAATGTTTCTTGAAACTAAAATCTCAACCACGATATTGCAGCAATCTGGGGAAGGTGTGTCATCTCATAAAGCAACCATTCGTTTCTAAGCATTTCTGTTAGCGCATTCGCAATTGACGATCCTCTCAACCAACCTCTCGCGGACTACTATGGCGTCGTCATGGGTACAAGGTTAGAATAAGTTCATGTCTTTCGAGCTGAAATCTAAGTTATCATTATTATTGTTCTTTAGTCACCAAGAACCAATGATGCGTAGTACCCCGAACGAATTTTCTCTCTTTGAAACTGGTCCATGGGATTACACTACGAATTCCGCCGTTATTAAGCAGTATTGGTTGGATGGTACTATACGTGCGAAGCCATTTGAATCTCTGTATACGCTAGGAATGCGTGGTTTTGGTGATCGTACGTTCTTTCTGCTTCTTTGATCTGTGTAGATGGTGCCTTAATCTTGAATCCGAGCAGTCCCTCTTTCTGAGACAACGGACATTGGACTCTTAGAGCAAGTCATTTCTGATCAGACCAATATTCTGGAAACTGTTTATGGAAACAGTACCCAAATCATCGAAGCCATACCCCAGATGTGGTGCCTATGTCAGTTTTTGAAAGGAGTGTCTGTTTCTGCATTAACTTCAACTCAACTTTGTACAGATAAAGAAGTCGAAGGGTATTATGATGATGGGATGCGAGCTCCGGATTACGTTACCCTCTTGTGGACAGACGATAAGTCAGACCGGCTGCCTTTTATTTCGCTCTTGCACTGACCCTTAATACTTCAGCTGGGGTAATATCCGTCGTTTCCCAATTCCATCGGAGCGTAACCGAACTGGAGGTGCTGGAGTTTACTACCATGTACGCTGCGATCTCTCTATGAAACCACCACGTACTCATTCTTCCGTCATCACCTAGTTCGATTATGTATGTAGGAGGCAGTGTTACTTGATTGCATCAGAGACTAACGCATCTTGTAGGTCGGTTCTCCTCGAGACTACAAATGGATTGCCGTGAGTCTTCCGCCGAATTGTGAAGTCTTCTATTCACGTATTTCTCTTCTAGAGCACACAAATAGAGAAAGTGAGATATTCATCGTGATCATCATGAATTAGTGCTTATTAAATGGTAGGTATACGAGCAAATGTCGCTCGCTGTTGACCGCGAGGCAACTCGTATCTGGATCCTGAACGTCGGAGACCTGAAGCCGTACGAACGGGAAATAGAATTCTTCATTTCGTATGGCTGGAACTCGACTATATGGTCGAGAAACAACCTCGGAGACTTCGTCACGAGCTGGGCACAGCGAGAGTTCGATCTTTCTTCCTCATCTGCAGGAAAGGTCTCGGAGATTGTCGCAAATTTGACAAGATTCAACGCCAGACGAAAGCCAGAACTGCTTAACTCTACCACTTACAGTCTTATTAACTACCGGGAGTACGTGGTGCCACTTCTATGATTCCAGCATGATCTACTGACTTTCTGCAAAGAGCCGACAACGTCCTAGCCCAGTGGAACACGCTCGAGACTGCATCAACTGCGATATATGATAGCCTTCCCGATAACGCGAAGGCAGCCTTCTTCCAGATGGTCCATCATCCAGTTCTTGCGAGCAGCAATATGGGGAAGATGGTCTGTGATTTCTGGCCAATTCTTTCATCCTGTATCTGACAATGCGCTAAACAGCTTATATCTGCTGGAATGAATAATCTAAGAGCCTCTCAAGCTAGGGTGCGTCTGGTATTTTGCAATATGTTTTTGTTATCCGACGCTTACATAGCCCTTCAAATCTCCAGTTTAGCACTAACGCTCTGGCCGATACCGTCGAGCAACTCTTTGAGCACGACTTTGATCTTGAAACAGAGTATGACTCTCTTTCAAACGGTACATTGCGCTTACGTTTTATTACCTTTGTGAACTACTTATAACTCCATGTTCATAGGGAAATGGACTCAGTAAGTCTCTTCATCTTCATTCACTTCAATGGAAGCTAACATCTGGTCACTAGTATGATGGATCAGACTCGTAAGTATCGCAGTCGACCATTCTATATGTTGTTTTCTTGACTGTTTGTTGCATAGATCTCGGGTATTACTACTGGCAGCAGCCAATGACGAACACGTTAGGGCATCCCAGTACATTGCTTGATTTTCCAACTCATTCGTTTGTAGGATGCCCATGGTCACCCGGATGCAGAAGAATAAGCAAAATCTCGCTGGGGTCATGCGCATCGCCCCAGAAGGCACTTTAGGAGCCTGGTAATTGATTTTTTCGATTTTTTTTTTTTTGGAATCCGATCCTGATAACGCATCATAGGCCTGGAGACAATCCCAACCAATGTGCTCAAGGATACAGCTGCCCACCCCCATCAATGTCTTTGGACAACTTCTCTCCTATCACAGACCGCTACATCGATGTCGGTGCAGGTGGACCCATCGGTTTCACATTTACGGCTTCTAGCAATGCAACGTGGTTGAAACTCACGCCGTCCAGCGGGACCATTAATCCTACCAGCTCGCCAGAGCAGCGCGTCTTAGTAAGCGTTCCTGACTGGAGCAAGCTCAGCAATGGGGCCAACGCCGCGACCGTTACCTTTAAAGCGACCACACCAGGACAGTCGCCGCTTTCGGTCCCCGTGATGTTCACTGCGCAAAAGAACGCAGTCTCGAGCGGATTTAAAGGTGGGTACTGATCTTCTACAGCTTGGAATTCTTTTGATCGGCGCGGCTTCAGGATTCGTCGAAGGCGCGGGCGTTATATCCATCGAGGCTGTTCATGCCACGCGTAATAACGCTGTCAACGGTATTTCCTGGACAGAATTGCCGGGATATGGTCGGACGCTCTCCGGTATTACTCCGCTGCCGCAAACGGATGCCAATTTCAGCGTTGGCTCTGGACCCTCTGTGTGCGTATAGGTTTCAAGGATAACGGATTAAATGATGTATTAACCGACGCATTTTTCCAGGGAATATGATTTCTTCAACTTCAACACTGTGTCTGGCGGAGGCAATGTCACTGTTACAACCTTTGTTTCCCCGTCCCTGAACGCCAATGGTGTTGATCGTCCCCTCACGCTAGCGATTCAAGTTGATTCGCAGACTCCGCAAGTCATGCAACCTATGCCCAATGCAGCACCTGGAAGTTTGCCTGCTGCTTGGGATACCAATGATGGCTTCGCTGCCAACTCGATCGTTCCCGTTGTCACAGTCTTCAATGCATCTCCGGGAGCACATACACTTAAGGTTTGTTTATAACTCATCTTTGCTGGGAATGGATCTGACTTCTTTCGCTATAGATTTCAATGACTGAGCCTACAGTAATCATTCAAAAGATCGTGATCGGTATGTCTGATTTACGTTCCCTAACGAACCATTCATACTGATATCTTTGGTTTTGCAGATGCGGGAGGTCTTCAGCCCAGCTACCTCGGACCTCCAGAAAGCGTTGTCATCCATTAAGCCAAGGCAGAAATGTGGAGGCGATCTCCTGTATGTAGTACTCTTTAGCTTCAGGAAGTCTGCTTGTGTATTGTATTCAGAAGTCAAATATTATCTCTCTTCATTCGGATTACATCTCTTCAATAAGCACTAACAAGGGCCTGCTGTAACCAGGGTTTTGCTCAGTACATCAAAAGAATGTCTCACCTCGCCACCGCTTGATAAAAAGAACGATTGTTCAGTTATATTAACTATACACAGTATACAGATGTAAGATCGTTCTCCGTTATTCTTATCTCTGTAGCAGGACGGTCATATCTATGACACGGAAGCAAGTAGAGCTTTCAGCTCCCCGCTCGTCAGGCCCCACTTCTCCGCCAGCTGCGCCTCGCTCTCCTTGTTCTTCTCCGCTTCCAGCCACCTCCTCAGTGACTGCTTCTGCTCGGCAGAGAGCGGGCCATTGCACGTTGCTGCATAAGTATATAGCAGTCTACACAGAGGATGTGTCGTAAGTAACGAGAAGTGAACGAGAAATAACATTACATACCTCACTGCCTTCTCCTCGAAATCAGCATCTGCCTCCATGCTGTCACCATCCTCTCCGTAAGGTAACGGAGAAGTGACCGCAGAGATAATCGCATCCAAGATCCCATGGGCGCGGAACGCATCCAACGTAAGCTGCGATGTCGATATCCGGGAAGGATTCCTCAAGTGCGAGGCATGTGAGTTGTCGTGGATGACCTCAGGATTTGATTCGTCCGGCGTGTGAAGGCTGGGGTTGGGGCCGACAGTGGTAGTCACGCCTGTGGCAGCGGTGGAGCGCGATGCCAGGTTGGGGCTGTCTTGTATGAGTAGCTGGTTCTGTTGCGGGGTAGGTGGCACGGAAGGGTGGACGATGTGGGCTGTGGGAATGAGGAGAGTGCTGAGGAGGAAGATCGTCTTGCGGCGAACAGTTATCTCGGGGTCTGGAAGCTCTTGGTTAGACTGGAGAATATATTTGAGAGCGAGTGGGATTGTACCTTGAAGTATATCGCGCAGCTTACCCCAGCCATCTACATCTGGCTGTCCTAGCGCCTCAACCGCAGGTGCATTGTGTTTTAAAAGTCCGGAGAGCACGTAGATTGCTTTTGCGCGTGATTGGAGGGTGGATGATGGAGAGGGCGAGAGGAAGGAGATAAGTGTAGGTAGGGGTTTGTAGGAAAGGTACTGGAGGAAAACACGTCAGAGGATTTAAGGCGAAGAAGGTCGAGGCAAACGCACTACATCCTGAGCTGCGGGGTTGTTTTGAAGCGCGGTGCCAATCACCCAGAGTGCCTGCGTCTTGATTTCCGGCGTGGATTGCTCCGATACTAAAAGAGATTCAAGGGGTTCCCACATCTTCAACTTCTCGAGATCTAGCATGCATCCTTAATACCATGTAACATTCGCGCAGGAGACCGAATACTCACTATTTGCGTTATCAATCTGCTCAATTAACTGTAAAAAAGTTAGTTCAGCATATCCTACAATACATAAATGTTGCGATATACCATCTCCAGATGATCCAACGCGTTTACCCTGTCATCTTCACTGCGCGTCGTATCGAGAGCGACAGCCATGCTTTCCTTCATCAACTCCGAGTCTGGCTTGCCCAAGATCATATCTATCACACCAGGATCGAGGTCTTTGTGCTCTGCGGGCGGCGCATCGCTGATAGCTCCGTCCTGGGGAGTAGAATTCTCGATAGACCACCGGAGAAGAGACTGCATATTGAGAGATTTAAAAGGGCTGTAAGGAGATGAGCGTAGTGTCCCTGCTATTAGTTAACAAGAACAGGAAACCGAAGATATATACTGTTCGAGCTTTGCTTCGTAGTCAGCGGTAGTTGCTTTGAATGACGAAAGAAGTGAAAAGAATGGTGAACTCATTTGTTTTGGGAGGCTTCATGAAGCGGACAGAACGTGCTCGAAGATTATCGTGAGGAGTCACGTGCACATCACATCGGCTTTAGCACCGGCCATAAGCGGAGATCGAACTTTGTTTGGTTATTACCACGTCGCGAACATTTTTCGCTCTTGACCTCCATCAACCCTCTCCTCCAGTTTGATGTGTTCGCTACTTCAGTATTATTGTGAGTGCGCATTTATTTGCACTGGATACACTTTTTCTGTGATGATCCAACGATATACCATACTTTACCACATTCCGAACTACAGTGTGGAATACTTAAATCGATTTCAGCCTTGTCTGACTTTCTCTTCTTTGGAATTTATGTATTATGTTGTGGCATGCATACTGATTATACTCACCTCTGCAGGTCGCTTCTTCCGTACGTTGATGTAGCAGATCTTAGGTAAATAGTGAGTTGACATCTCTGTTATTTGCTATCTTGTTACTCTTTTCTTCCTTTGATGATATTTACCGATGGGCGGACGGAATGTCCTCTAGCCTATACCAAAACCTCCCGGTGTACAATGTGGAGGTGGGCGGAGGACTTGCCGATATCCATCGTATAACTGACCCCTTCGTGCCTTTTGATTCCTTTCGAACGCTTTCATGTTTTTTCATGCCTGTATATTGGAACAGTCGCTGATACAATCTCTAGTTATTTTCCACGAATCAATCTATATACTACCTACTTACTGTTATGATCTGTGTCCTAATTATAAATTTTGCGATCCTTGTTCCTGTTGTTATCTTGCCGAAGTCGTGCTACTTTCTCCATTGTTGATATATATCTTGTCAGACACGCAGAGTCATCGTGAGCTAAGTTCACCCGATCTCACAAGAATATCGTGTTGTACGAGTATTAGTTCGCTCGAAATTCATTCTAACGAAATCATTCCTTCCTTTATTTAGTACTCGTCAGGACATACGAATCGACTTCATGTGTCCTCCGGCGATTAGGTCAAGCTCACTGTCGCCGCTCGCGTGCGTTACTTCTGACAGCACCCTCGTGCCATGATGTTACTGCCACAGTGGTTTAACATTAGCGTCGATCAAGCGTCGATCAAATTATAAAGCGAACTATTGTCCCGGCCGGGATCTTTCAAATTGGCTGTATGTTCCGGAGGTTTTCTTTCATTTTCTGCTCGAGCTCGTCAAACATTTCATTGGAAGCTATCTGTTTTCGATGATTCGTCACATCACAGTCCCAGATACCTAACCTGGTATACTAATACTGATTGCAGGACACAACTATTTCTCAAGGATTAGACCAGTTTATCGAAGACTCCTAGTGAAATGATCGGTAACGTTGAGCGGTACCAGGCGGGATTGAATTTGAAAATGATATTAAATCTTGGTATGTTGTGCTAGCCACGTGCTACAGCTAGTGCATCCGCTAGCGCTTCTTCTCAATTCACCGGTCCTTGGAAGTGTATAGTCAATACGCGTCGAAGCGAACACGCCAACGACCTCCGTCAGGTATGCGTATTCTTCAATAATGCTACTGCACTCTCTTGAACAGCTCTTTGTTCCAGCCCAGTCTTCTTCTCGCTTTATAGCACGGACGGCCCCCATGAGGAGTGCTAAACCGACCTATCCAAACATAGCACAAACCCTGAAGCCCTTGGCAAAGCGTATAAAGTCTCCCGGAAGTACAACACCAGTCCTCCAGTCGATCATTTCCTGTCTTCGTCCAACACATCCTCATCTCTCTAAATCATCCTCATCATCTCCTCCAAAAAGATGTTTGCCAAGCTCGCCATCCTCGTCTCGGCCCTGGCCCTCACCGTTGCTGCTGCTCCGGGCCAGCCCGGCCCCGTTTCCCAATGCAACGTCGGCGAGCTCCACTGCTGCCAAAACGTCCAGGAAGCGACCACCTAAAACAAGGCCCTCCTCCGCAGCCTCCTTGGGATTGACATTTCGAGCGTCACCGGACAGATTGGGCTCACCTGCAACCCCGTCGATGTCATTGGTGTAAGTGGCAATAGCTGGTACGTGCATTTGCTCTTCAATTTAATGAAGCCTGATATTGATGGATTTATTTAATTACAGCTCTGCTCAACCCGTATGCTGCACTGGCAACAGCTTCAGTAAGTGCAATGATGCCTGGTCACTCTTCTCCTACTCCTACATACAGGCACTGATGATTTATTTCTACAGATGGCGCCGTCGTCGTTGGATGCACCCCGGTCAATATCAACGTGTAATCATGTGTGCCGCTTTGGGGAGCTGCGAAGCTTGGCAGAAAGTAGGAGGAGGGAAATGATAATATACCCTTACAGACTCATTTGTAATCCAGCTTTGGATAGCTTTTGCTCGTCGATGTCTTCATAAGCACAGTTGATTTGATACACCCTTGCTCTGCTGCTTCTAAGTTTTGGCATTGAACGTAGATTTTATTTAAGTTGCTTGTTCAGGAAATTCGTTTAGATAATGTGTAACTCTTGAATTACGTCGACTCGATGACGCAATGGTAGCGTGTTTGCTCATGAAGTCAACTTTTCTGCAGAAGAAGCCGGTTCAACTCTACCTCAAGCCGTGATATAGCATGGTGCTCTGTCCATTAAACATCCCTTTCAATCACATTACTGATGCCAGTGTTTACATACACCTGTTGCTTACATATATCGGTATCAACACAATGATATAATGGCACTGGTGCATCTTCGCAGGCTTTCATTCGTATAAAACCAGAGTGAGGCATAGTAAAAAGCTTCCCTCGTTCGGTTCAGACGAGTTGTCTTTCTTGACCTCATTGCGTATTGTTTGCTAGCACAGTGCAAAGGATATAATGACGAGGACGAACCAGATTTAATTTCGAACTTGAGTATATCGAACATTAAAGCATAAATATTATCACCCACTGCAGAAAGTTGCTAAGAAACTTATAAATCAACCAGCAGAGACAGCGGAAGGCGTGAGATCGTGTTTTATTGGATTAATAGAGTCCGCTATCGAGTTCGCAAGGAGAGAAGAATGTCCTCGAATAGCTGATTCAACCTGTATCATTGCTGGAGTGCCAGTTGAACGATCGGTAGAGATATTGGATGGCGATGGGTTACTAAAGGAAGAAGGCTGTGGTGAATTGGCACTACAAAACGCAGAATCACCGATAGAGATATCAGTGAAAGTAATATTCATAGAGGCCTGGGTCGTCATCCCTGCAGTGGTAGTTAGTCCCAAGGAAGGTGGTGGTCTCGAGGAGCACGTCGTTTCCGAGACCTCCAAGTCCGAGTCGTCGCTGTTGCGAAAGGTGCGGTATATATAGGTCAACAGGACCAGTAGGTTGCATACGATCACGGAGATGGCAATCTAACGACCATATGAATAATGATAAGAATAAATGGCACGGTGGGTAAAAATGCGTACCTCAATATGGCCGCTGATGCCGACAGAACGAGTATTCTTTATAAGAATATACACACTATGTACAATACTGGCAATTGTTGTGAAGATACCACACATAAATATGGCCAAAATCAATCTGTGGTGTGCGCTTGGAAGTTTCATCTTCCACAGCATCCGTGCTGGTGCACCGACAAGCCATATATCGCCGCTGAGACCGGCTAGGGCGCTATATCAGATAAGACATTCGTAGAAGTTAGATATTCCTCGGACGCACTTGTGAGCTCCAATATTCCAGCCACTTTTGGTATAGGACATTTTGCGAAATTAATTTTGGAAATCGTACCGCACATAAACACCTTCTGGATAATAAGCGCAACTGCGATCCAGCCAAATACGACAGAGACAGCTTTTGAAACCCGTCGCATATTTCCTTTGGGTAATAAGCGAACGATAGTGACGGCTACGCTAAGCCTGGCTGACCTGTTAGTGACGAGAATGAATGATCAGTGCTAGTGAAATCAAATTATTTAAAAACACTTACCACAGGACGATGGTATATAAGACGAGATTGGCCAAGCGATAGAGGCTCCATAAACTTTGCTTGGCTAATCATAAGTTAAACTTTTAACTACCAAAAGATGCAGCAAATAGTGGGGCTTACAATTATAGAAGGGCGATATGTAATATACAACGAGGACCGAAATAGTTGCGAGAACGGCAACAAACGCCCAAAAGTCATCCCACCAAAGGCGCCTAGTTCGTAGTCGATGGACGAGCCTAAAGGAGGTGGACAGGATGGCCAGGACATGGAAAGCGGTTATGGGGCCTGGTGCGGATATGTTAGAATGGTCAAGAAACTCGAGCATGAATGAAGTTTACCTTGACCAGCTAACATTGTCTCGACGGACGCGCAGAATGAAGGCACAGACAAAAATTTTGAAAGAGAATATATATATTAAGAGGGAGGAGGGGACGGGAATAACCTGAAACCATAATACTCAACGGAGTCCTTCATAATTATTTTTGGTTGTGTCCGAATAGAAAGACCACGTATGAAACCTTCTCGCGTTCTGTCAGATTAGATGTATTGAGAGGCAGGGTTCAATTGAGCTCCAAGGTACGGAAAGCGATAGCGACATCGGACAGCCCAATTATGGCCCATGGGCCCAATGAGGCACCGATAATCCCTTTGAATTAGTCACAGAGAGCCTATGGCTAGATTTCTCCAATTCACGGATAAGTTATCTGTCAGTGCAACCATACACAGAGGAGTAGCCCTGCTTTAATTGCACACTAACGCATCCCCGGGTTCAGTAACACTAATATTAGCACTGATAAATGTTCATGTCTCCGAGTCCATATCTGGATAAATGGGAAAGGGCCTAAAACCGGCAGGAGGTAAAGCACTTCAAGAGATTCGCCGTTGTGAAGGTGACTTAAGTATGTTGTCCGATTGGGAATCCTGATATCAAATTCTCCTGTTAAATCAGTCCAACGGAAGCGCTTTTCTGTAAGTATGCTTGGCATGCATGGACGAAACCAGTTGAGACGGCATACAATGCCCTGGATTGACAATGTCCTATAATAGGAAGAGGAAGGATGGCAGAGTGAGCATGTGATTGAGTGACTAGGTGAATGGAGAATACATGCCAACTTGAATGAGGGTCAAAAGAGAGTGCAATGCGGTGCCGATGAGTAGTCTCCAATTTACCGGGTTTCGAGGTCAATAAAAATTCACTGAAAGCAAGCACAAGCCGTGTACACAACGCATATCCCAGTATTACACGTTAACCACAGCAATGATGCAAGCAATTAGATTTTCGCTGCAGCAGCACCGTGTAGAAATACAGCTAGCTCCGACACAGGAGTTAATAAGTTAATCAAAGAAAAACCGTCCACCCCAAAGTAAGCACAGAACCCCAAAACGACGTTACATAAGAACAAAACCCAGACGCCACATCCTTACCCATACCTACATGCAGCGCCTACGACAGCGCTTCCCACATACTCAACCCCGCAAAGAACATACCCAGCGACACCAGCAAGCCGAGATACACAAACGTGTGCACGCCGATGCGCGGGAGAACGAGCGGCGTATGCAGGAGCGCGAGGAAGAGCTGCAGCGCGAGGACGATGGGGAGGGTTACTGCGAGGTGGGTGTTTGACCTCCGTGTGGTGGGCGGGAGGTGATGGAGGGCGGACATGTACGTACTGAGCCAGGACGCGGACGGGGTGGAGAGGTGCGGAGGCGGGGAGGGGAAGATGGAGAAGGTGGAACGAAGGTACGCGGCAGTGAGAAGGAGGGTAACGCCGAGGGAGGAGAGGATGTTGTTAATCCGGTGCAGGCAGGAGATGAAGACGGGGATGTTCTGTGGATACGTGCATCAGTCGGAACGAATAGGATGAGATGGAGGGGATACGTACGATAATGGGAATCCCATACACCTCTTCCAGCTCCTCACGGGTTCGTAGCACAATGAGCTGATCGAGATCACGCTCAACTTCGAGCTCTAGTGCATCTTGCAGCGCCGCCTCGTGATTTTTTGTAGCGGCTCTCGGAGGTAAAAGTGGCTGACGTTCGTCATCTGCATTTGACTCCGGATGGGCATTCTGCCCTTGCACTTCAGCCGAGCTCTGTCTGCTTAAACTTTGTCCAACTCCGGACGAAGTCCTAATAGTGTTAGGTGAGCCCTCAGCACTAATAGGCCGAGGACGTGCAACAGTCGGCGTCAGTTCTGTGTCTGACTTATTCTGTGTAGCGAGCACCTCGGGGAGCACCTCGGGGAGCACCTTGTGCTTCCGCACGCTGACTAGCACATCGCGGTACAGGGCGATGCCCTCGTAGCCCTGCTTGATCCCCACTACCGCCTCGACAGCCGCCCACCCCAGTGCGACCCACCACACCCTTGCGAAGGCGGCATCTTGCCATGTCGGGTGATCAGCGAGCATGTAATGCGGAATCAGCAGGAGGGGAATCGCAGCCTGACGGAGGAGGAGGATCTCCGTTCTGGGCTCGAACGCAGGGTTGGACTGTGGTCAGGCGAGCCCACAGTCGTTGCGCCGTACGATGGCGGGCGTGCAGTGCCGCCGCTACGACCAGGTTTCATATGCGATCTGTTGGTCGGGGATACCGCCATTTCGGCGTCATAGTCGGCGCGTCCGTTTTCTGGATCCTGCTGACGCGCAGCTGGGGACGACGTCCATCTAGTAGCTGGTGCAATAACCGCAGCGATGAAAGCACTCTTGGGCATGTTTGTACCGCTGGCGCGCGGAAAATTTGGAGATGGTGATGATGGGGAGTTGAGACAAATGGAAATGAACTGCCTTGGGCTCCGTTGATCAGTGGCTGCCGGTCATCACCATTTGTTTTGGGCCAAGCGCTGGGCAAAAGACATAAGAATGTGTACTTGGAAGCTCAAAAGCTCAGATGGCGTGAGGGTACGCAATACTTGTGCCAGCGGGAGTATTTAGAGAGTTGATGACGGATGATGCGGCGCCTGACGTTTACGGCTTGAAGTCACAGCTTAGGGTCAAAGAAGCTCCGCTTCTTTGCGGGCGCTATACATGTTGGCCTTAAATCGCTCGCACGAGGCTGCTCGAGACGTCTTGTAGGGCCTGAACGTGAACCTCGATGAACAACGTGCGTAGTTTGTTACTTATAGCATCAACTAAAAGCTACTTGACTGGCTACAGGCCCTTTTCTCGAAGCTTTTCATGCTCACAAACAGCCATGATCACATCTTCAAGCTTTATTCTCGAGGAACGCCGAAGTCTCGTGGACATATCTGCTCACTTGATGATTGGCTCCGGCGTCAATACCTCCCACTCCTTGCCTTCTCTCCGAAAACTGTCCGGATGAAGAACGCGACAATGGGTTAATTCAAGTCAGTGACTGTCACGGCTATACGATATTCCAAGACAAAGTTTCACTCCATCGCAGCCAATGCGCTCTTTACGGGAGAAGTGAGTCAAGCGAAGGCAGCTGGATGTACCGTCGTGATGGATTATTTGGCAGAATTTTGATCTTCTGACATATATTTATGTCCAGGAAGGTCCGTGCCGTGCCCTCTGTTTTCTGCAGTGCCCTTTCCTAGCTTTAGCGGTTGCTGCCAGCGGCAAAATTACCTCTCGGCATTAATGGTGACAAGCGAAGTCATTTTTCTGGTATATTCGGCGTAGAATCCATGCACTGTCGTTTTAATAGCAGATAGTTTGGATCTGGAGCTTGAGATTTATCTTGAGGAAGGTAGACATGTTTAGCCGTGGTCTCTCTACGACCCTAGTGCTATACAGGTGAACAACTTGGTATATATTATGCCTTTTCTCTTTGATATAACCGTTTCTATTTTATTCTATACAGATAAGCCTGTTAGACAATAGTGGATAGAACTGCGGAATACCTGATAAATCTCTACCCAGTTTCTCCCGGTTTTCTTTTGTGTTTGTGAAAGTGTGAGTAGTCCGACACCAGAATCCGGCCATTCTTCCGCTGCTCAAAAATTGGGTATTTACGGGTAAGAGTTTAGGACTTACTCTAAATTCCAATATGGGCATTTGTGTTATTTGTGAATGACCTATACCAGAGAAGCAATGATATCTTTATACAGCCTCAAATTCTGCGAAACCCCACAGCAGGGATGAGCGGAATGAATAAAATACGTTGAGTGTACACTGACAGCAACATCGCACTTGTTCTTATTTCTATTTCACCAGCTATATATGTACTTGCTGATAGTACTTAGGCCGCCTAGCGACATACCTCGAAGATAGAAGTATCAAAGTCGAAGTATGTATCATACTTTGCAAAATTTTCTGTCAGGAAGGAGAACGATAAGAAATTGCTGAAGCCTCCTGGCCAAGATTTAAACCAGAAAAATAAAGGAAAATTCGTATAGCAAACTTAGCGACGCCAGCAGGATTTGAACCTGCGCCCTCAAAGAGGAACAGATAAGTTCGTAATTGATTCGAATCTGTCGCCGTAACCACTTGGCTATAGCGCCTTATTTGGTTTCAATAGCTGTAGCATATTGATATGCATTCTTTACCCGTCAAATATAACTCCTACTATCGACATTGAGATATAAAGTGATTAGGTGCCAGGCTCCTAAAACCAGCCTCTTCCAGAGTAAGAGCCTTCTTCATCAGTGAGCGGGACAGGGTGTTTTATCACAGAACAATTTCGATGGAACAAACAAGACTTACGGCTCTAACTGTCGATAGAGAGGCTGGCAAATTTCGTCATCGGCGATCGCCATGTGGGTGTGTCAGCTTCGGCAGGGCATGGCAGGTGGCCAAAAACAGAGGGAATGCCTCACCGTGCGTGTCACGCCAAAAATAATAGCATCTCCTGTCTATGAAAATGTGTACCAACTTCTCTATTTCTTAAAATGAATTCTACATTGTCCTCAAATACCAAGCGCAACTGGTCAATAAAGGAAATACGAGACCTTGTATAGACGAAATCCGGTAAACGACCTTGCTGGTTCCAAATCAAGGTTGCACAAGCCTTATATGCAGGGAAGGATGTCATAGGTTGTGCGCCAACAGGGGCAGGCAAGACATTATCATTCTGGGTTCCACTTCTCATGGCGCTCGAAGAGGGAGAAGACAAGATGACAGTTGTAGTGACACCCCTCAACCTTCTTGGAAAGCAGACGCTTATTACCCTCTCTCCGTCTACAAAGCTCTGTGTAAGGCTCTATTTTTGATGTGACACAAGTGGTGATGCACTCCCCGTGGTTTTTGCCACCTGCCATGCCCTGCCGAAGCTGACACACCCATCACGGTGATTGCCGATGACGAAATTTGCCAGCCTCTCTATCGAGAGTAAGAGCCGTTAGTTTTGTTTATTCCACCGAAATATTTGTATTATGTTTGATGTTTGTTCTTTGATAAACCGCTCAGTGATGAAGAAGGCTCTCACTCTCGATACGAGGGGCTGGTTTTAGGAGCCTGATTAGGTGCCAGTATTTCTTAGCAAGTAGACCTTTGTAAGCTGCTTTCTAGCTTACAAGTTACAGGGCGAAATGACTGCACTTAAATAGACTTACGTTTGTGTTTGTTAAAATCGAATGCTATCGTCTAGATATAGCAACACAACGCGGGCCAACAAACAAACGTTCTGTCAAAACTTGAACTCGGCGCAAACTCGAATTACACGCGTACATCTCGTGTACATCCACCGATTCCTCCATACTTAGTTCACTCTGCCACTCAACTCTAACTTCAATCTAACTCCATTCCTTGCAAATACTTTAAGCTGTATTTCTGGACGACATACCCACTCGTGCGATTACCAGATTCTTCGCCTTGACTGCCAGTGACGGCACTATTGAGGAGTTTTTTTCGCTTTCTTCCAATGATTTCTACGTGGATTCACCATAAGAGGCTTTAAACTGGTTCAACATCCTTTGGATCATGTAGTGGTGATGCTCTTGAATCCAGCATTTTGAAATTTAGTCTAAGCTTCCGGCACGTTAGTTCCGACTTCTTACTTGCGAGGTACACTTACATCTCATGACTTACGTCCTTCGACAGATTGGCACTGTCAAATCATCGACTGTGTCTCAGACATATGTACTGAATAGGAATCTAACCACAGCATTCACACATCTGGATAAAACCTCGGTGAACCCGAGACAATACTGTATAGCACCTGTGCTCTGTTTGGATAAACAACATGTATATGACACTACATGCGACCGCGCGGTAACCCTTCTTGTTCTATTGATCAAACAGCGGTTACTTTTAGATTAACAACGCGGCCAGCTGTTTTCCAATGGTGGCGTACCGGCAAACTCGTCTCACATGGCACGATGCTGCTAGGAGTCTCGTCGGCAGATACTCTTGGAAGATCCTACTATAGGAGTCTAAAATTCCATGAGCATACCCAGGGGTGTACTAAAAGTATGCCCAGGGCAAGTGGCAACCGAACTATAGTTGGTGAATTTAAAGTTGGAATTGATTTGTATGTGCTTTTTCCTTTTCTTGCGTCCTCCCCTCGGTCCCGCGCCAAAAATATAATCTCAAGAGATCAAGGTTTAGTTAGGTATGCCCCTCGCACATATATCGCTCATAAACTCCCTTATTCAGCTCAGTTATCTGTTCGCTCTAGAATCCAGACGTTTCCCCGGAGATCGACAATATTCAAATTCTAACAAACCCTCAAGCCTCCGCAAAACATATAAATGCCCCACAAGGACAAACCAATTCTCCAGTTCAGTGCATCATCTCATTGCTTAACATATCCACCTATCTTTTACACCACCCTCATTCATCTCTCTGAAAAATGTTCTCCAAGTCCGGCGCTCTCTTCGTCTCTGCGCTCGCTCTTACCGCTGCTGCGGCTCCTCAGCGCGGCTCTGCCTCCCAGTGCAATGTCGGCGAGCTCCACTGCTGCAACAACGTCGCAAAGGCGTCCACCGCCAACAAGAGCCTCCTCCAGTCTCTTCTTGGCATCGACCTCGGGAGTGTCACCGGCCAACTTGGTCTCGCCTGCAACCCCGTCTCCGTCCTTGGCCTTGGTGGAAACAGCTGGTAAGTATTTGGGGCCCTCGATCAAATGAATAAAATATTAATGATTCTACCGCAGCAATGCTCAGCCCGTGTGCTGCACCGGCAACAACTTCAGTAAGCATCATGATATTATACCGCCTACACTATTCCGTACTTCTCAGGTTCTGATTATTTATCTTCTACAGATGGTCTCGTTGTTGTCGGTTGCTCTCCGATTAACATCAACCTCTAATATGACCCGCCTCTTTTAGGAGAGTGGAAGGAGAGGATGGGGGACGAAGATATTGATATACCCGCGTAGCCTTCATCCAATCTCAGACAGTATTCACGTCTTCATGCATTTAATTCGATAACGGTTGACTCGTTTATTTGGATGAGACCTTCTCTTAATAAATCTATAGCAATTCGTACATGAATTTACCGGATGCGATCAAACTCGACTTACAAAAAAATACATAATGTCTCTGACAATTACACTGGCAATGCGTGTTGCGCGATAGAATTGAACCTCTATCACTCGTGAGATGCCTCCACCTGATTTTCTACAAACGTACTTCCAGTACACCGCCAGGGCATATTTTATATTCATTGCCCGCACGAAATAACGTCGCGATTACAGGGCCGCCTAGTTATGGTGTTGCGATTTTGTGGGGCTGCCCTACTGCGAGACGCTTATTTTTCTGGCAGCTCTTAGGGAGTTCTTAGGATAATACAATCTTTTTCTCGCCGTACCGCTCACGCAAAAGCACGAAATTTAGCGATATGGTATTGTGCATAATGTTATATGTCATGGAATGTAACAAGAAGTAGAGAGTGAAATATGACGAAAACACTAGCAACCACTGGTGCTAGTGGTCGGTAAATCGTAACGCAATTTCTGGCGCAGCGTGGGTGGCAACCTGTCTAATTAGGATGTGATAACTACACTGGATGGGACTCGAATCCATATTACATATTAATTCACTGGTTGAAGGTGTCAGAAGTCTCACACAGCGGAAAGGCGGGTTTCCATTACACCACGATTGTCAATATCCTATACACCAAGATGATGATCTAATTAAAGTCCCTCAATTCCAAGAGAATCGAAGCTGGATCCTGTACAAATAAAAATACTCCAATATCGAGTTTCATCTGTTTCTGTTCAACTTCAACTTTCCAATGTGTTCCAAATCGTTTATAAATAGAACCAGCTCTCAATTCCGACCCCTTTGAGAACTTGGAATTCGACCGTAACCAAAAAATGCATGGCGCTTGTAAGAGGAAAAGAAGGCACCAGAAGAGAGTCGAACCCTTGTATTGCATTAATGCAACCTCGAAATGTACAGCAACGAGTACATGTTCCGTTATAGTACCACCAACGCCAATATCCTACACACAGTGTCCAAGTGAAGTTCCCCAATACAAAGTAAATCGAACGGCGAAGAAGATGAACAATATATAGATGAAAATATTTAGCTGGGTATAATATCTTCTTCGTACAAATTCAACTCTACTATACGGCGTTCCTCAGAGTTATTTATAAATCGAACCGCAGGTTCGCAATTTCGACGCCACTGGCGACTTGGAATTCACTTGTAACCAAAAAATCTATTGACCATCAAAGACGAGACACACTGGATGGGAGTCGAACCCTTAAAATTGTATCAATGCGCTTGTATTTTCAACGCCCCGCTGTATTACAGCATAAGTGCATGTTTCCATTACACCACCAGCGCTGATATCCTATCCTCCAGATCCTCGGCCAGGATCCAAACTCAGCTAAAACCAGGGTCATTGACACCCCCAGCGTTACATATACAGTATACGAATAGTAAAACGATATGAATGGGAGCAGTGTCAAGTATAGAGAATGGATATACAAATGATACACGGGTCTCTTTCTTCTCTTCTCTTCTCTTCTTCAGTGTTCTACCCAGCTCTAGATATAAACACGAATGCATAAAAAAAGTGGGAGAAAATAAATAAGTAGGGGCTGGATGAAACTCGTGTATGTGCGTGAGACCGTGGGGAATGAACACTTGAAGAGAAATGAGGGCGTGTAAAGGATCTTCGTCTTCCAGAGAAGGACAGTGGGGGTTGTAGGTGACTCAGTCATGGGGTGGAATGAGGGAAAAATTATCAATCATTTCGGTTAGGTATCCTAAAGTAGCACAGGAAGCAATCGTATGTGAGAAAAGAAGAGGAGGAAGTGGGAAGAAAGAGAGATATGAGTTGGAATGGGATCAAGAGAGGGAGATATGAGATGGGATGGTATGAGAGAGGTGAATTGGATGCG
This sequence comes from Nidularia pulvinata, assembly GCA_036937195.1. Lineage (NCBI taxonomy): Eukaryota > Fungi > Basidiomycota > Agaricomycetes > Agaricales > Nidulariaceae > Nidularia > Nidularia pulvinata. The sequence continues at coordinate 20,877 of JASFDH010000602.1, forward strand.
TGTAAGGAATTAAGTGGATGAATGGATGGATGGTAGGAGGGGGGTGGGGGAAGGTGCAGTGCATAGATAGAAGGTAGATGGGAGTAGAAAGAGGGCAATGGATAGGTGGATGGAGGGAAAGGAAACAAGAGGCGTGAGGGGGGTAGACGGGAGGGATTGCTGCATCCGGAATGAGCGCGAGAGGCCGGCGGGCGGTAGAGGAAGCAAAGCCTGGAGAATAACGAAGGACCAACGCCTCCGCTCACGCCCTAATCCGCCACCCATCCCCCTTCCGGCTCACCCTCCCCACACCGCCAAATCCCTCCCTCACGACCAACCACAGGCCCGTAGAGCACACCACATCCTTGATCTCCTCCGCCGTCAGCGTCGTCCCCGCATACGGCACCCCTTCCAAACTCGTCCTCCCCCTCCCTGTCTCCCCATCATCCGCGCCGCCGCCGCCGCCGCCCCCACCCCCACCCGGGCCCTCAACCCCCGCGACCATCTTCCCCGCCCCGCCATTCCCCGCCCCGCGCCGCTGCACCACGCCCATCCGCTCCACCTCTATGTCGGGCAGGGGGAAGGGCACCTTGAGCATGGCGACGACTTTGGGGTGGTGCGGTGTCGGGGAGAGGGTGCCGACTT
>JASFDH010000603.1:0-21489 GCA_036937195.1 Nidularia pulvinata
TGCTTATTCTTGCCCGCATAGCAATGTGCAGGCAGGTTGACAGTCATGCAGATCCCAGACACTGGCTCAGAGCAAGAATTGAAAACTTTCTCAGAAATAGGAAACAGAAAACGGCGTACGGATGAACATGAACACTATTCCCAGAGCAAACCCAACGTCCGGCCACTTAGCATCTCTCGGATACTTTCCATACTTCTGTTCCAATCTTCGTTGAAACCTGGCGAGTCGGTTAATTCTTAGGACCGCAATGCCACAGTTGATATTGCACTCACAAGAAGCATATAGCCACGAAATGACCAAAGGAGAGGAAAGTGGCGAGAACAACTAGGGCAAAATTCACGGCTGAAGAAGTGGATCGATAATAGGATAGTCAGGGTTTAGATAAGAGATGATTAGAGAGTGTAACTCACTTTCGGTCTTTGAATCTACCCTCGACAACAGAACGATTCCTATGATGAGGTCAAGTACGGCAAGGAAAACTGAGAAACCTACATCGAAAACCATGAAGGTTAGAGGTCGCCATGAACTCGTATGTGGACAAGACGCACCAAAATAAGCACGACAGTCGCGCAGAGATTTCCAGATGCTCTGCAGGGAAGGACGGGGATAGGAACCAGGCCCGCTGGTTCCATCAATACCGGTCATTGCTTGGTCGTAAAAGAGAAGGAAATATAAATCGTAAAAGAGGATATGGGAGAAGAGGAGAAAGGAATGAACAGCGAGCAGCCCGTTGAAGAGGAGTTCGGCGCTGTCGCATTCTTTGTCACTGCGCGTTTCATCCCCATCTTGTGGCAGTGCTCCGCTCGGCATTCCGCTCACCGAATTTCAGTGCGTGAGCCACGGAGATTGGGCATTCAGCTATCCAGAAGGGGACCATGCCAGTGCATCGGCAGATAATGTTTCCCGTTCCTCCGCCTCCGAAATTGGATTGAGTATTCCATCAAGGACGCTAATGAGTGTTTCTTTGACCGAATAAAACAAGTGGCTTTCTTTCAGAATACAGGACCTGAAAAACAAGAAAGTTGCACCAGTATGTCCATAGTGAACCCAGGCTTATCCGTACTGCTTCGGCCATCGTGCGCTCCTCTCAGCTAGCCATCATCTCACCAAAGTCCTCCTGCGTCTCTAATACCTGCTTTTCTCGCGCGCTCTATCTCTCCTGTCCATATCACACGTGAAGAATGGAGTGCAATTTAGAAACCATAACACCCTCACACGGGAGTTGCAGTATATGACGAGTTAGTTAAGGTATGATGTAATGAACCATTCGAGATATGATTGAAGTATGTAACCAAAGAAATCCGCTGGTAATGAGGATGAATTGATAATTGTCACTTGAAAACCTAAATACATGAACGATCGATGATGGAGCTTGCGATCACGACTACAGCGGTAGCGTAACCGCCCCTTCAACTAATGGCGATACCATCGGCGACATTGACGTCCGTCCATACTGGATCTATGTTTTTCTCCGTTGACGGTTCGAGGATCAAAGTAGCCGACTCTTTGCACGAATAGAAAGCGTTTATATAGACAATGTCTCCCGCACAAATTACTGTAAGAGGTGCTAGATAGTACGATAAAGACCAAGATATGGGAGAAAGCCTTACAAATGGGTATAGAGATCCAAAGGAGTATCCAAAGAGCATCATTGATCTCGTTGCAACGCCGTAAGTCTTCACCGCGCTCATGCGGCAGAGCTGCATGTTCAGAGAAAGGAAATAACTCTGCAACTGGAGCGAGGTAGCGAAGCATCAGCTATTTTGGAAGAGATACATGCAACTGAAGAACTCGCAGAGTGTAACGATCAGTAACAGTGAAATAATAATGAAATGATTTCGGGCTTTCGTCAAAAAGTGCGTTGAAGTTCGTTTATTGCTATACCAATGCCTAAATAGCGTGAATTATTATTGTCAGCCCTCTCACCCATTGCGAAAATTAGATGAGACTTACAGTGGACATATTCCAACTAAGATTATAATCGCTTCCGCTATCCTTTCTTTGGCATGAGGTGCTACAAGTATGCCCGAAGTAAGCAAGCAAAAAAGAAGAGAAGTGGTACTCGATGATGCTCTTACGATACTGCGGATAAAATGAAGAATCACATCGAGTAATTCCAAGGAATATAACGACGATCATAATAAACTCGAGGAGTCCTGTGGGAAGCATGGTCAAGTTCAAGAGGCACATTACCCACGGACAACGCACCATAGTATGTTCTATGATCTCGTAACGTCTTGTTTCTCCAATGGCTCCATAAAGCGCGAAGAGAAAGAGAAGCTTCTTCTCCGGAATCAATTATGCGTAGGCTTTGCATGCTTATTATCGTAGAGAACCGACGAGGAATTTGGGATACTAGTACAAGTTCAAAAATGGGAGACACTTCGGGAAGAAACAGCGGGTCCTACACCCAATAATATCATTGTAATTTATAAGTATACCCTGGCGCTGTGTGTGATGCTGATAAGCTGTGCATGACACTGTCAGTGCATCATCATACTCGTCGTCGAGAAGCCAGATCTTTGTCGATATCTTCTCTGAACGTCTATATTCGGGTTGCGAGGTCCGCATAATTTCTGTGTACACGACAGAGATCATGTCGCCATTGATGTCTGAATCTTATGCTGGCAGAGGTTACAGTTTGGATACCTACAATAATCATAAAATCAATTCATTGTCAGAATACCAGCATCCAGTTACCCCCTTGAACCCCTTCGTTCTGGTTCGTACTTTAAATAAACCATCTCTTTGTTTATGGTAGGTATCTTCTTCAGGCTGATATGGATTACTTCGCTTCAACGGCGTGGTATATAAGACTTGATGTTTAGCAAAAAGGTTGTATTATTGGTCGATCCTCCGCCCCTCCCACTCTTGCCAAGTGACTACTCAGTTTTTTCTGCTACTTCAGCTTTCGACCATTAATCCATATTTTCCATAGCGAACCAGACATGATTACTATGCATCTCTCCACAATCAAATGTCTATTTCTTTTTTCGGGCGCTGCAGGTCCGTATTTGTTGTATTTGCCATATATCACGCGTCAATTGCATTTAAAAGCTGTGCTTGCATTGTCAAGACCTCAGCATCTTGGCCGAGACAACGAGGAACCAGTGTTATTACCTCTGATATACCCCAGGAAATTGTAGAACAGAAAGCCATACTCGATAAAACAACCAAAGATGTACAATCTCCTTCTGCACAGCCTAAAATGTAAGCACATTCCTGCTGACAGTCTGGGCAAATACTTAAGGCAAGAAGGGCTGTAGTACTGTGTAAGCAACTCACTCACATCTGAGGCATGAAACTCTCCTTTTCAGCCTGAGTGATAAGAGTGGGATTCAAATCCACACCCTGGAGAACCAGATGTAACTGTTCTAGTCCTTAGTCTGGTGCCTTAGATAGTTTGGCTATCTCACCTTGGATGATCAGCTGACAGGAAGATAGATTATGAAGTACAGGAGCATTGGAAGAGAGGTAGGGAAGTGAGCAGAAGTGACTTGTGCAGAAACCATCATAAAAAGTATTGTTTTCTCACTTTATACAAACATTAGAGACAAAAAGCAATAAAAGTGAACCAGCAAGATGATTACTCAAGCTGTATAGTGCACACTCGAAGCCTGGCCAGAAGCTCCGGCCAAATAACAAGCTAAGGATAATAATGCTGACAGTGACCCTATCTCGGGGATTCGCGGATATATTCGAGGGAAGCAAAAAGGTTTACAACTTCAAGAATGATGAGAGTGGGATTCGAACCCACGCCCCGGAGGACCAGATATAACGGACAGAAACTGCCCTGGTCCTTAGTCTGGCGCCTTAGACCGCTCGGCCATCTCACCATAAGATTATTATGATGCATGGGAGTTGGAACCTGAGGAAGGTATGAAAGACAGGATTACAGGAGTTGCAGCAGAGAGCATTGATACAGAGATAGATACACGTGTACGTATATTCAAGATTTTAAAGTCCACAAAAAGCAAGCGGGCTTACCAAGATCGAGCACACCAGTAAAATACAACAAGAACAAGTTCTTTTTAATTCCTTTCTTCTTTTTCGCCTCTCACACACAGGCCTAATTATGCCCCTTCCCCTCCTTCGAAGCCTCCTCCAACTCCTCCTCGGACGGGAACGTCGCGAAGAGATCCTTGAGCTTATCGATTGGCGCGGCCATGAGGCCCGCGAGCGTCTCGAAGGGGGGTTTGTTAGGGGCGGAGGGGTGGGATCTGGGAGAGGGTTAGCACATTGGGGCAGGGGAGCGGAAATGAGAAAGAATAGAGCGGGGAACAGAAACAAGATGGAATGGAACGAAGGGAAGAAAGAAGCAGGAACGGATCGGGATGGAATTCAGAGGTGTGATGATAAAGAAATAGGAGACGGATCACAGCCGACGAACGGCGGGAAATGAGGAAAGGAAAGGACGAAAAGCGGAAAAGAAGGATGGGTGGATAAAGGACCGGTAACGAAATTACGGAACGAAAGCCATGGAAGATGGACAGCCTGGCCCTTGGGAAGATCGAGAACGGCCAGCGAGGACAAGATGCGGAGAAATGGAAATGCCACTAGGGAAAGGAAGATACCGTTGGCAGGGATAGGAAGAAGAGCTGGGAGTAAGAGGGTAGATGAAAGCAGCGCGATAATGTGGTCGAAGAAGGGGAGCATGGAATGTAGGCGGGGAAAGATGGGGCAAGGAGGCAGGCAAATGAAAGACGAAAGGCCGACAAGGATGTGACGGCAGGTGGGCATGGAATGAAGGATGAAAAAGCCGGCATGATGAACGAAAGGTCGCTATGGAATAAAGGACGAAGCCGACGGTCGAAACAGCACGAATGATAAAACAGCGATGAACGACAGGCCAGCAGAGCGCCAATGAAACGAAGAAACAGAGCACCAATGAAATGAACACGATGCGAAAGCGGAACCGCGGCTCACCTCGTCGGCACGAACTTCTTCGTCCTCTCAAAGCTCTTCGCGGCCTTCTCCGAGTCCTCGCGTGGGATGACGCCTTCGAGGAGAGGCAGGTCTTCGACTTCCTCCGAGTCGTTGTGTGGGCGTAGGTGGGCCATGATGTCCTTCAGGAGGGAAGCGTGGTCCTCAGTGCCAGGGGCGAGGGACTCGAGGGATGCGAGGCGGATTTTCACTTCCTGTGTGGGGACGGTGAGCAAGCGAAGCTCAGTGCAGGAAAAGGACGGAGGGAATGTGTTTGAAGAGGAGCGGGGATGGGGAAAGGAAGGCGAACGAACCTGATGATCCTCCCGATCTTTATTCGCCAACTCTAGCCCCTTGCTCCCCAGATGCTTCTCCATGAGCGGGTACACGACGATCTCCTCGCCGACCGCGTGCCGCGCGAGCTCCCACGTCAACTGGCGTGCCCAGCGGCCCTGCGCGTCCGCGTCGCCGGAGGCTTTGAGGTACTCGTCGTAGTAGGTGTAGATCTACGCATTCGGGTATCAGGATCAGTGAGTAGGGAAGGGAGGGGGGAAGGAGGGGGGTTGGGGAAAGAGGGGGGCATACCTCATGGTGATCCTCCGTGACTGCTTGAGAGAGTGTTCGTGCCATAGCAGATGCTGAAGCAAAGATAGTGCGTCGATTCAAAGTAGCAGCAACAAGTACAGGTGTCGAGCGGTAACGCGCGGTGGTCGCGAGTCGAGAGGCAGAACGAGTGAACATGGAATCTTCGCTGAATACAAAACGAATTTATACAAGACGTATTTTCCTGACTAGACCCATTTTGTATGCTCCCTGCACTACGCGTAATGCAGAACTGTATTGCTGCCTTCTTCAAGGCGCGATCCTGCGCGACCTTCCCGAGTGACTTCAGCGATGACATACCACCTCGCGAGCTAGCCAATAGGAAATGCAAGATTTGGAATTAAGAAGAGGGCTCCACTTTGATGTGATGCATGGGTCGTGTTGCAAAAAGGATCTAGGTGGGTGGCCCCGGCGGCTCGAGGAGGAAGACTTGGACGGCGAAGAAGGATGGTGGTCAGCGGTGACGCAATCACGCGTTATGGATAATGCGCGCGGTGTCATTAGCTAGCGATTGTTCTTCTTGCCGTTCATTTGGGCTGTGTCACGTCGATGCTCTCGATGGATCCTGCGGCGACGATGAAATGTAGTCATTGACGCGTTACAAATCGGCGACTGCTTACTTTCGACGCATGAATGTTGCTCAGCTAAACAGAGGGCCAATTAGAGAGCAAAATCTACTGCATACCATGGTGAGATGGCCGAGCGGTCTAAGGCGCCAGACTAAGGACCAGGGCAGTTTCTGTCCGTTATATCTGGTCCTCCGGGGCGTGGGTTCGAATCCCACTCTCATCATCATCTTAATCCGTACAATTTTTTTTTCTTGCTATTCTATACTTATAGTACCAACAAATGACCAATCCACAGAAACGCCCTAACCACCCTGGGCAGGGCAGGAATTAGGGTTCGACTCCCCATCTCATCTTGTCTGTATAGTTATTTGGTTCGACTGCCCCTCCTTCCATCTTGTTTGCGCATGAGCGCTTACTGCAGAGCAATCCATTCTCTATCTCCCACTGCTTTGTCGCTCAGGCTCTCCCAAGACCACACCTGTCGAACTTTCCCCTGGACATTCCCTTCACTCGCACGGTGAGATACCGGACTGGTCCCCGGTGCTCGCAATCCCCACTGGCCCGGCTATGTACAGCTAAGTATTAGTATCGAAGGGCTCGATCCCTATTCCCATTCTTAAGCATCTCTAATTCGAATGTATTCTTTTCTATTTATTTTCACACACCACTTCCGTAACTCTTCAGCCTCCCTTCTTCTGTGCGCTCTACACTTTCCCTTGAGAATTTACACATCCGCCTGCATGTTCCTTTCAATTGCACGACGAGATCCTCCGCCGATGCTCTTGACTCAAGCACCACTCCATGGGCAGGGCAGGACAGAAATCGGGGTTCGACTCTCCATCTCATGATTCCTCAATCATTAAATGGGAATGAATTTTCCCCAGGAGCTCCGTGTTCGTGACAGGTTCAATTACCCTTCTTCGACTAGAAATAAAGCTACTTTTCGAATTCACTTTTTCACTTGATTACCTTTGAAATAACTCGGCTCACTTATTTCCATGATTCGATAATTTCACTTCGTTCAATCTTTCAGTTCATATGACCTCTTACTCAAAACCCACGATCCCAATGTATTATTATTAAATGTCATCGAATATACTGATTAATACGACTATTCAGTAACTTGCCCCGGATGTCAACTGTGCACATTGTGCAATGAACCGAAATGTTAACCAAGCATGATAGCACCATTATTTACAATAAATGATTCCGCAGTAAGAGCATTTATTGTATACAGTCCCGATAAATTGCTCATACTCGACTTATACTTCCCAACTCAATAGACTTTCGCGAAAATTATAATATCAGAGATAGCGGCGCAGTTTTGACAGTGCATTTTCCAGCAGGACTCGGCCAATACTTTTCCTGTTATTAACTCAGACTTGTGGCTTTACATTAACTATCCTAGTCCCGTACTGGCCAAATTAATCAGCTTCTACAAGAATTACTAAATAATAACGGAGACATCCGCGCAGCTTTACAGTTCTCTAGCCAGTTTGACTCCTTCAAGATTCACATATTATTTCATTCATCACCGATTATTTCAATTATTAAAGCACATATTGACCAGATGTGGTGCATTCTGATAGAACTAGAATATTGCACATGGTTTCGCATTCTTTAGAGATTCCCCTCTAGCATCATCCTTATCATCAAAAACACCATTGACTAGGGTGAATCGGCACATAAGAGCTCATTAACATCATAGTTTTGCAGATCTCTCTTACATCTAGTCTTCAGTCAGTCTCAAAATTACCGAAGTGATAAAGTGAATAAAATCAACAAGTTAACTGGTCCGCCAATTTTAACTTGGCATATTCACTTACGTTACATATGAAATAAGTCAGTTTCACTTGACTTCACTTTCATTGCTCTCACTTCACATCGGCTCAGTTTACTTTGATCACCGGAAGTCGATTTTTATACATCATTTTCGGCATATTTAAAGACAAAATTCCCAAACAACCCTCAAGCTTCTTTCCCTCTAATATTCTGTTCTCATTATTTCAGCCATTTCGAGTTCATTCAAGGGCTAATATTATGTGTGAATTATGAATAGTTGATATAGTTAGTACATTGAGTCGTCGCCAAATAACTCAGTATTGAACTAACAGCACGGAGAACACTATTTTGGTTGGTGAAAATATTTTCACAACACTATGGAAGCGGCACATTAAATGAGTGACTCGGGTGCTATCACAATGGCTGTCGGAGATCAAGAAATTTCCTACTTTGTCCCGGTAGCCTTTGGAAGAGATGCTGGAGCAGTATGACAGATGAAGTTGGAGATTTTTTGATGACATTAGTAGGTATTCGATTCGAAATATCTCATCAAATAACAAACTGTGTTGATTGCTGCAAATTGCAAGTCCTGCAGTAAATCCAGCGGAACTTCCTGACAACGAACTTATGGTTAGTGGAGTATCTTGGTGCCATCGTTATTAACATTTATTTATGATAATATTGTCCTTGGGAATATTTCACTTCAAGTTCTTTTCTTCCACTTAACTTCCACTTTCACTTGAAATTTTCACTTCTCCTGCAAAAAGCCGAGTGAAGTGAATTTCTAGCAACAAAGTGGAATTGTAAAGCACTGCCATCTCTGATGCCAAATTCACTTTCTGCTCTTATGCTTCTGCAAGCCGTGAAAACTGCAAACGATCAATGTCCGATGCATTCAGTTTCATCTCTGCCATAATATGGTATGCTAGGTTTATGACCTCCAATTATATGCATATGCAAGGGTAATATGGAATCATGACCACGCAAATTAACTGCTTGCATTATTTTAGCTTCGAAAATGGGTGTAACTTCATGTCTGCTTCTATGGACATCAAAATATCAAAGAGATGCGTTTTTAATGCGAGTTGGAATCCGTGTCCATTAAAAATCAGTAGATATTTAGCTGCCAAAGTGAATATATACCATCTTGTAATTCTCAAGTCTTCTACGATTAAAAACACAGAAACTATGACTATATTTCTGAACTGGTTAGCTACTCATTCGGTGACCACCACTAGTTCAACTTGAGACGAAGGCCTGGATTCTACAGAGAGTGAAATATATGCTTGCCTTCTTCTTTAGAGAAGGGCTACGTAAGGTTTATAATTTACTCACATGCAGGGTGCTCAACACACAAGGATGTCAGGTGTGTTTGTCGACTTTAACATCTCGTCTATAACCATGCTTTGGTCTACTTTCAACCGTCCTTGTCACGGACTGCACAACCAATTTCTTACATCTACTTCCTCTTTCTGTACAAATCTCCAGCCAATTCACAACCAGTACGAAGGGGAGCTTTCAGTGACAGAGATAGTAGCAAGTGAACTCATTGAAGTCAAGTCTGGAAGAAATAGTAAAGTAGTACGATTTGAATGATGAACTCGGTAAGCCTTGAAGGTGACTATGTATGTGCTAGCAAATGAAAATTACTCGACTAAGGGCTGCCCAAAAAATTCCAAAATACAACACTGCTGAGACCCATCCATAATGCCAACTATCGTTCCTTCTGACTATTTTAATCGCAATAGATCCCATAGCTTTGGTAAGTAGCGACGTTAGTGAAAACGCAAGTTCCAGTTGTATCGGTATTCAGCCTCTGGATTACGCCACCACCCTGGTTATTATCGGGATATAAGCTGACATGGCAGTTTCCAGCAGCCTTGGTTATGACGATGGAGGCTTGCTTCGGGCTGAAGTTTCCTTTGCAAGGATTGCCAGGGGACGGGGAACAGGAGATGGTAGTGCCACTTCCACATGCTGTGACAGAAAAAAAGACAGGATTTCGTTAATTGCTATGCCAGAAGTGGGAGGACATCATCTTACCTACACCCAATGGAGCGACGTTGAATGCAACGGGTCTGCCTTGGCGGGTGACGAGCTCTTGTACTTCACCTCCCGCAATGGAAGCTGCTATTACTTGGTTGGTAAAGATGAAGATGGCGAGAAAGGCAATGCTGATCGACTTCATCTTAGGACTTTCTGGTGCTGATTGACTCTGCTTGAAGAATGGATCATTCTGCTTGAAAGGTAGGTCATTTTATACCCAAGAGACTCCTCAAAAACTGGACCACACATAATTCATATAAACTCATGATCCCGCTCTACTGCCAACTTGTACCGTTATGGTCTGGCCTTCGGGCCGATTTCAAACTGGTTATCTTTGTCTCCCTGTTTGGGCCTGCAAAAATAAGCCAAGCAATGCTTGCCATTTGGTGTTACCCATCGTCCCAGTTATCGACATCATGTGTCTATCTTAATATATCTTAGAAACTAATGGAGTCAACTTGAATTGTTATGGTCTGGCTTTCAAACTCCAGTCAAACCCGCCATTTTCGTCTTCCTGCATGGGTTCGCGAAAACAAGTCGGACAATGCTTGTTGCTCGACACCACTTCATTGTTCGAAACCCTGCAACGTTATTATCATAGTAAATCCAACTTACTCTGTCCTAGAAAGTAATGGATTCAAAATAAACCACCAACCAATCTTGACTAGATCCATTTATGTTCAACAGACGATGCATAATGTCTAGAAACTCATGATCTTGTACTGTTCGTCGACGCACGTTGGCCCACAAAAATAAGTCAAAGGAATGAGTAATCAGAACTATTGCTGACTTGTTTCGCGGTGACATGCGGAGAGAGGAAAAGGATAGGTTTGGTCTGTCCTTCAATGCCGCTATTTTCATCTGTATTGATCATGAAGTCAGATGAGATAAATCGCTGATCAAACCTTCTGGAAGTCTCTACAGGTTCTACCTCTAATAATTTATGGCCATTCATCCATCACCTCCGCTTTGAGGAGGGGCATTTGTCCAAGTTGCCATATCGGATTTAAGCTACACAAGGTTATAGAGACGATATGAGGAAACTTGTATATTAAGTTAGCAATAGTCTAGATAGCAATAGCCTGTGGTGCACCCTGTAAGTTTACAAAAACCAGCATAACTATTTTTGCTTTGTTCGTACTCTAGAAACTTTCTTATTCAAATTCAAGTTGAAGCGCTCGGCGTTCAGCGGCGTTATTGGCGAAATGGGTATCCCACACTACCCCTTGTGACTTGTCCGTTCGATGCCGGCTGTCCGTGTCGGCACCTAATCGGCACAACCGGCGATTTATGGACTTGGTTGCACAGCCCTGCACTGAACACCGGTGAAATGTACAAAGCTCGATTATGTATCCAGTTAGCATTACAGGTTTCTTGCGCTTGTATAAATTCAGGCTGAAAGGATGTGATAAATTCATTTTTTAAATACAAGTGCAAGAAATCTGTAAAGATATGCATGTACAACTAGATAACTTTTCGGTTTCTTTCACACTTTTTAGGACCTATTTCCGTGCACATTATGCCCAGTCAGCTCTATTGCAGCCTTCTACTCTCAAGCTACCTTCCATTGCACCCACCAGCAACTTCCTACAGAGGCAATCCTTCACTTAAAGACATAATTAGAAGCTGCATGACAACATTGACAACACAAGAGGGCTTTGAGACCTAACCCCGTCCAGTGGTGGTATAGCCGTCAAATTCTAGTTCCCGAATTTATATCAGCTGTCAAGAGATATTTCTGATATTCCAGGCGTGTCTCGTAGTTTTATTTTGCCATCAATTTTCTGACATGTGTTCCTCTCAAATCTCACAAATGACACAGACTCTACTGTTGCTGGTGAATACATTTTCACCGGTGGTCATGATACCATCTCTTTGCACTGTTCAAGTCTAAAATTATATACCATTTACTCCTATATGCTCGTGAAGCAGAAGCTTTACTTGCTTCGGAATGTATCACAGTAGCTTCCATCTGGATTTGCATCATTCCTGTAACAATTTCAATATGATCATTTTTATGGTTCTCGTGGATTTCTCATAATAAAATAACACAGCCCGTAACCGTTATGGCACGGTTGGCAGCTCTAGCACTAGCGGTTGGGGATTGGGCTTTGGATTTGGCTATTTGAACGGTGCTCTACAAGCAATCGAGCACAAAAGCAAGAGGGAGGTGAATAGGAATGAATTCAAGGTACATAGCACTCTTACTGTGTATAAGTTGCGAGTTGAGACGCAATAATTAACAACATGATGCTGAGGCAAGACAGTTGAGCATTGTAGCTGTGCAATGCCAAGTCTTTGTAGCTGACAGTTGGCATCAAATAGATAAGTCACAGGCGGAGTAGAGGGTACCCCATTTCACCAATAACGCCGCTGAACACCCCCTGGTTTGGACTCATGTTGTAGATCCACTGCCCAGGCTGGCGCTCTAGATAATCCTTTCTTAGGTGGTTAGTGTTGTTGTCTCCTTCTTTCAAGACTTCCAAATAGTGGAGAACAAAACCTATTGTGTATCAGCGCTAAACGCAGCTACTTTTTTACAGCAGCCAATTTGGCTGCAGAAAGTAAAATAAAATATTTACCTTCAAAATAAGGCCAAAATAGCTTCCGCAATGACTGTCCGGTAGCTCTATTTGCACTGTAAGTACTTAAAAATTTTTTTGACATCTCTTGAGTGAGGGTTTTTGGTATTATATTTTTCTTATGCAATGCAAAAATGCGAGCACAACACTGCTGCTTGTGCAAAATGCATTCTCGACCTTCAACAAGACTTTAAGGCTCAAAGATCACTCGTGAAGGAGGCAATTAGAATGGCAGGCTGCTTCCGAAGTTTCACTGCGAGTTAAATTTCATTACGTTCTTCTGGGGTATCATCAGGTAATGACTTGGGGAGAACTGCAAGTATACTTTCCAAACTTTTCAACAGAACCTTCTGAAATCACTGGCAACTGTGGGCAATGATACTATTCAAAAGTTTGAACGTTGAATGATCAGGTGAATGGAGGCTTATTGTGGTGGATTGCTAGCAAAGCATGCTCAAATCTAGATAAAGTACTTCAGCTTGACGAAGTACAAGTCCCATAGACATGTACCTGAGACATTGGCAAATATTACATCGTGTGGTCAATTCGTGGGGTGCAAAAATATATTAACTCCCTCCATTTGAAGTAAATAAAAATCCATTTAGGGGATTCTGCCCCTGTGACTCTGCGCTTGTATCTGTGCATGCTTTCGTCCTATAGCATGATGAAAGTCTTAACCGATATGCAGCACTATTATGCTTGCTGCCGAAGCATTTGCAGGCTTCTAAATCTAAGTTCGACTCTCACTCTCGTCGATAGCCCCAGCATTTCATCGTCATCAAGCCCCTATTTATGATGCTTAGTATCATCTAGACAGAAAATACTAACTGTCTTGGTGGAATGACTGCATAGTGGTAACTGCAAATTTCAATTTCGTGCTTGCTCAATTCTTTGCTCTAGAGTGCTTCCTGCCAATCCCAGAACGAAATCCCCCCCTGGAGTTTTGTACTTTCACTACGACTCATCTTCCACTTGCACAATAAGATGCTGGACTGGCCTCAACCACAGCCAGACACACGTTAGAACAGCGGCTTATAATTTCATGCTAAACCTGGGTTCAATCCTATCTCGTCAATATGTCATACTAATCCAATCTTTTTTTTGACTTTATTAAACTGTTTCCCTCTTTATTCCTATACGTCATACCCTATCTCTCGAAATCTCGTGTCTAGGGCACTGTGACGATACAGCGGAGCCGTCAGGACTTAGTGTGGCTAACCTGATCTTGTGTCACTTGAGTAACGGGCTATAGGCTGTAATGAACTAGGTACTAGTGGGTCAGATAGTCCAACGGTTACGCTGTGTGAAATTCCAGCATGTTTGGTTTTGCCTGGTTATTACAGGCACTAATACAATTTTAGCGCTAAATTTTGGTTCGACTCCTGGTCATCTAACTCAGTCATTAAGGGCTTTTCTTTCTTTTATCCCCCCTTTTACGCATCTCTTTCTCATTGTTTTTAATTTTGAGCCATGTTCCCGTTTCTTTTTTTTCTTCTCCCCCTTATATCATGCCCTCCCAAACTGTCAAGCATTCATTTGACACCTGTCCGAACCATTTACCAACCATTTTTATACAAAATTTCTGATGTGCCAAGGGAGGGTACCCTTTCATGCGAACGTACGAGCCTACATTTCTTTTAAAGCCGGCCTTGAGGACGGGCAACTTAGTTTAATTTATCATGCCAACTCATCTCTTGTAAATCTCTTGCTTGTACATCTGTCATGTTGTCAGCTTCAACGGTGGGTAATTGGGCGGCATTCTAACCCATGATCTATGGAGAAGATACCTAACTGCCGACTCGGACAGAAAGGCGCCTTTGGTGGACGTCATTTCTCTCTCAAGGTGACATTCTTTTACGTTCCTGTGCCTGATATCACACATTTATGACGACAGTGCAGAAATGCTATCGGCTTTATAATTTGTGGGCTCTCAATGTAACATAAATTGTTCGACACTCTCCCCCTAAGGATTCAGAGATGCGTATCCATTCAATTGCCTTAGTCCTTGGAAGTATTATTTCTTGTTTTGTTCTTGCGGCTGCCTCACCTCTCGATGTCTTCGAGCGCGTAAGCTGCACATTTTAATGCAGAGTTGGGTTGATAGCTTTATTGACATCTTTTACCCCTAGAGGTATGCATATACTATGCCAGCAAACATGTGCGCGTCAAGCCTTCAGTGTTGCCAAGCTGTGGAAGATGTGAGCTTTGAATTTCTCTTCATGATTCTTCCAAGGACTGTTAATAATAAATTAAACAATTAAAGTCGGGTAGTCCAGATGCTCAAAAGCTCTTACAACTACTCGGCACGCCGCTATCTCCTGGGTACTTAATTGGAATTACTTGTACCCCTATCTGGGGTGCTGGTATTGGTCTCGGTTCGCAATGCTCTGCGCAACCAGTATGTTGCACATGGACAGGTGGATACGTAAGTCTTACAAATTAGAGAAAAAATTCCGGATAATTGCTTAATTGAATCTGTACAGGGTGGGATCATTGCAGTCGACTGTACGCCTGTAGACTTGAATGCATGAATGTCTGGCTTGTGTTATGTATATGATCCATAATCCCTTTGTGAATACAGTTTCTACGTTGGATCTTCAGGAATTGGATTTGTTGATGCCAGGTACCCCTTAAAGTCTATCCGTAATCATAACACAGTTTCAGGTTTCAAACTCTTTCATGATTATTTCACTGTAATTACTAGCTACTGCATAAGCATGTACATGTAATGTAAGCGCTTACCTGCATTCTTTAGCTCTTCAGAGATGGTCTGATAAGCTGGCGGGGCTTCTGAGCGACGGACACATGAATCCAAAGTATTTATGGTGAGATGGCTGAGTAGTCTAGTATGGCGTATGGCGCCAGACCACAGGTCAAGACAGTGGCTGTCTGTTTCATCTAGTCCTCCAGGGCGTGGGTTTGAATCCCACACTCATCGTCAAGAAGCCCAAGGTGAAGTTATATTGGATCACTTTAAGAATGAAATTTGCATTTAATCATGTTCTTATCATGTACGTATAAGTATGTGCATATAGGTGCTGGCACTGCAGTATTAACCACAGCCAAAATATCCAAGCAACTCTCCCATTTCGAGCGCGGTGTTACCGAATCACAATTCCCTTGGGAAGTTTCAAGCTGACATTTTTTATAATGGAGCTGAGAAAGAGCCCAATGTTCGGTTCAGCAAGAAACTTCAGATGGAAGTTGGGGAAGTCGTCAACTGGCGATGTCAGCGGTAATGTGAACTCCTCCTGTCATGTGACTTTTTCACGTTTGAAACTGATACCAACGCTTGCCAAAGACTAAGCCTTGTTGCTTTTGCTCCAGAGCCCAAGAGTTGAGGCAACTTTCGCCATGTCCATCATCTTTGCGAAATCCAGCCTCACGGAAGATGACATCTCACAGACCACGCAGCTCGCCTCCCGACCTTCTCTTCAAATCCCAATCTGACTAGCACCCCGCATTGCGGGAATACCGCTCTTTAATACCATGTCTCGACAGGCTGCATGGATCCGATAGCTTTAAGTTCCCCGAAGGGGAGGGCGGGGAACAAATGTTAAAATAAGAGAAAGTGAGTAGTTTAGCGGAAAGTAGCTGGAGGCGAGGAGGAATGACTAAGATTGGCGAGGGGATTGGCCAGAATCAGGGAGGCATAGGACCTTCTATTGGAAGCAAGGAATCTGAGGATCGGAGGAGCAGAGGACACTGATATGAGGTGTAAAAATGCAACGGTGCATATTCGGTCCTATTTCGTTCAGCTCATTCTGCGCAACAGTGCTCCAAAACTACCGTGAAGCAGGAGCCTGCTGCAGCTGCGGATGCGATTTCTATTGTTCGACGAGTGTCAGGTGCGCCCATGTTTCGTTGTTATTCTCCATGCTACGATTTATCGTTGTACGTCTATTCAACTTGTCCCCTCTTACCTATTTAGCAATTCTATTGGCCTAGGCATAAGGGTCCTTGTAAGCAACATGGTACGTAAGCAAAGGCATCCTCTCCTTGATATTCTTCTCCGGTCATCAGAACTATCTTATACCAATAAGTAGGTGGTATTTCCAATCTTAAAACTTACTCCCACGAAACTTAATCTCTGCCCTACCTATATAGCGAGTCCAGAAGTCTTGGGACCGACAGCCAAAGGGACAAACGACAAACGATATTCATACTAGGCACTATACTTTTCAATGCCATATAACGATTACTTAGCCTACAACAGAACATTTATATCGACGTTTATGGGTTCACAACAAAGGTTGCTCCTCGAAAATTTTACGTTTACTGATCGGCCGATATCAAGTGTGGAAGATACCTGGCTTCTGCTTGACTGAGAAAATGAGAATGACCTTTCCTCTTGTTGGCCGACGTCGACAATTTGAATGTGCACGTAAAGGACAACTACCAACCAGTTCTTGGTCTGCCTTGCTGACATACTGACGTGGTGAAATGGCCGCGCTGAGCACCAGACTAAAATCAGGGTAGTCGCTGTCCTCCATGTTGTAGCTTCCACTGCATCCGTTAATATCTGATCCTGGTAGCGGTGCAAGCGCCGGTCCCTGACTCACCAAAAACTTTCGATCTACGACGGTTGACTCTGTTAGCAATGTTATTGAACTACTTTTGCAATGTTGAAATTATTATGAGATGATAGTAATGGTAATATTTAATTTAATTATTAATGCAAGCTTTTGTAAGTACAGTATATTCCACACACATCCGATGCAACTGCATCTCACTCTCAACTTCTGTCCATAGACAATTAAGTGAGTCACAATAATCCTGTTCCTGTTGGTGTATCCACAAAATCTCAATCATCATGATAATAGGGAGTAATAGAAGTACAATGGCCATGTAAGTGTAATGTGGTAGGCCACATGAGAGTAGGTGGTGGTCTGCAATTATTCAAAGCAGTAGGCTGTAGGGGTTGCAGCAACAAATAAAAAGAATACAGTGTGAAGTATGAGAAGATGGGAAGAGTGACAAGAAGATAATGACAGACAATGATGATCTTATTGAAATTTTGCAAAAGGTACTAATAAAAGAGCATCTGTAATCAATCATCTCAGTAGGATGGAATGAGTAAGCAGAGGAAATGGTCATTGTAATCAAGTAATTATGATCCCATGCAAGAACATTACATAAGTACCAGGTTTAAATGTTCCTTTTCAATTTGCTGGCATAAGTGATAATGAGGGTTCTACATTGAATGTGAATTGCTAAGTAGTTTGTGCATGAGGATGTTTTAGTAACAGAGTAAAGGATCCTTTGAGTAAGAGAGCATGAGTAACCAGTGAAAGGAGTCATAATTCATATGTAATAACATACTTACAGTGAAATGCAATTGGTGGGAGCTGTGGCCATTTGAGGTTGACAAAACCCTCCTCTCTAGAGAGTCAGGGATCCTTTGGGGCATGAATTCAAATCCCACTCTCATCATTAAGTCCTTTAATCAGGGATTTATTTTTTAGATCACCTTATCTCATCTTCTTGAAGCTTAAGAATGGTATATGGATGTTATATCCCTATATGGCACAGAGATATGCATGTATAACTAGAATAATTTGCTAGTTTCTTTCATTCTTTTCAGGACCTATTTCCATGCACACCATGCCCAGCCAGCTCCATTACAGCCTTCTACTCTCAAGCCATCTTCTTCCATTACATCCACTGACAGCTTCCCACAGAAGCAATCCTTCCCTTCCAGATATAATTAGAAGCTGTATGACAATATTGACAAGCTTAAAGAGTGTTTTAGGCTGCCACAGGAGGACTTCAAGACCTTTGACCCCATCCAGTGGTGGTATAGCTGTCTATTCTAGTTCCCAAATTTATATCAGCTGACAAGAGATATTTTTTGTATTCCAGGTGTGTCTAATAGTTTTATTTTGCCATCAAGTTTCTGACATATATTCCTCTCAAATCTCACAAATAACACTGGGTCTGCTGTTGCCATTGAATACATTTTTTCCAGTGGCTATGATACCATTTCTTAGAACTGTTCAAGCCTAAATTATATACCATTATCCCCTTATGCTTGTGAAGCAGAATCTTTGCTTGCTTTGAAATGTATTACAATAGCTTCCATCTGGATTTGCATCATTCCTGTAACAATTTCAATATGATCTTCAGATTCCTGTGAATTTCTTGCAATAAAGTGATGCAGTCCATAACTGTCATGGCATGGTTGGCAGCCTTAGCACTAGTAGTTGGAGATTGGGCTTTGGATTTGGCTATTTGAGTGGTGCTTCACAAACAATTAAGCACACAAGAGCAAGAGGGAAGTGAATAGGAATGAATTCAAGGTACATAGTATTCTTACTGTGCATAGGTTGCAAGTTGAGATGCAGTAATTAACAACAAAATGCTAAAGCAAGGTAGCTGAGTATTGCAGCTGTGCAATGCCAAGTCTTGCTGAAGCTGACAGTTAGCATCAAATATATAAGTCACAAGATCAAGTAGAGGGCACCCCATTTCACCAATAATGCCCCCTGATTTGGACTCATGTTGTAGGTTTGCTGCCCAGGCTGGCACTCTTGATAATCCTGTCTTGGATGGTTAAAGTTGTCTCCTTCTTTTAAGACCCCTGAATAGTGGGGATCAAACCTATGGTGTACCAGTGCTAAACACTGCTAGTTTTGTACAGCAACTAATTTGGCTGCAGAAAATAAAGTAAAATATTTACCTTCAAAATATGGCCAAAATAGTTTCCACAATGACTGTCCAGTAACTCTATTTGCACTGTAAGTACTTAGGAAAATTTTTGACATCTCTTCACTAACAATTTCTGGAATTATCTTTTTCTTGTACAACACAAAAAATGCAAACACAATACTACTGCTTATCATGCAAAATGCATTCTGGACATTCAACCTGACTTTACAGTGGCATTCAAAAATAATGCATGTGGGTTTCACTAGCAATAACTTTTGAACATTGATATATCTTGACAGGCAGTAACTTGGATATTGTACAATACTATAATAAATATATCCCTGTCAAATATTGAAATGGGAAAGTAGAAATTGAGTTCAGAAGGTAGAAAAATGTAAAATTGTGAAAAGTGAAGTTTGCAAAGAAACTCTTTCAGAGTGTGAAGTTTACAGAGATGATAATCCTAGATAAAATGAACCTATTGTAAGTTGAATCATGAAAAAAGACATCCTGGTTGTCAAGCTATGGACTTTGCAAGTTGCCACTTTTTGCAATTTTAATAGGGGTACAGCAGTTAGCCCCTCAAAATCATGCACTTTAGAAGACAATATCTCCCCAACAACTGAATATTTTTTACAATTCAACTTTTATTATGATCTGTAAATTTAATATTATTGTCTGTGTAAGTTTCATGTTGTGAAAAATTTTCATTGCAAACATCACTTTTCACAATTTTACATTTTCTACCTTCTGAACTCAATTTCTACCTTCCCATTTCAATATTTGACAGGGATATATTTATTCTAGTATTGTACAATATCCAAGTTACTGCTTGTCAAAATATATCAATGTTCAGAAGTTATTGCTAGTATAACCCACATGCATTATTTTTGCACACCACTATAAGGCTCAAAGGTCATTTATGTAGGATATAATAAAAGTGGCATGCTGACTTTGCAGGCTGCTTCTGAAGCTTTCACTATGAGTAAAATTTCATCAAGTTTTTCTGGAGTGCCATCAAACAATGACTTGGGGAGAACTGCAACTATACTCTCCAAACTTTTCAACAGAACCTTCTGAAATCACTGGCAATAGCAGGCAATGATACTATTCAAAATTTGGAACATTGGATAGTCAGATGGATGGATGCTTATTGTGGTGGACTGCTAGCAAAGGATGCTCAATTCCAGGTGAAGCACTCCAGTTTGAGAAGGTACAAGTTCCATAGACATGTACCTGAGGCATTGGTGCATATTACATCCTCTGGTCAATTCACAGGTGCAAAAATATATTATCTCCCTCAATTCTGAAGCAAATAAAAATCCATTTGGAGGATTCTGCCCCTATGACTCCACTCTTGCATGTTGTCATCCTATAGCATAATGAAAGCCCTAACTCATATGCAGCACTATTATGCTCACTTCCAAAGCACTTGCAGGCCTCTAAATCTGGGCTCAACTTTCACTCTCATCAATAACCTTAGTATTTCACCATCATCAAACTCCTCTTATTTGTGATGCCTAGAATTATCTAGACAGGAAATACTAATTGTCTTGGTGGAATGACTGTATAGTGGTAGGTGTAAATTTCAATTTTATGCTTGCTCAATTCTTTGCTCTAGTGTGCTTCCTGCTAGTCCCAGAATGAAATCATCCCTCTAGAATTTTGCACTTCCACTACAACTTGTCTTCCATTTACATGATGAGATGTTGGAGTGGCCTCAACCATGCCTAGACACATATCAAGGCAGCAACTTATAATTTCATGCTAAATCTGTGTTCAATCCTGTCTCATTAATATGTCATACTAGTCCAATCTTTTTTCTGGCATTATTAAGCTGTTCCCCTGCTTATTCCTATATGCTGTATCCCTATCTATTAAAATCTTGCATCTAGGGCACTGTGATGGTACAGCAGAGCTTTCACAACTTATTGTGGCTGACCTGGCCTTGCATCACCAGAGTAATGGGCATTACAGGCTGTAATGAACTAGGTATTAGTGGGGCAGACAGTCCAATGGTTACTCTGTGCAATTCCAGCATGTTCCATTTTGCCTGGCTGTTACAGCTACTGATGCAATTTTAGCACTAAATTTGGGTTCAACTCCTGGCCATCTAAGTTGGTTATCAAGATTTTTTTTTCACCTTTTATGCCTCTCTTTGCCATTGTTTCTAATTTTGAGTCATGTTCCATCTGGAAAACAAGGAAAAATGGGTCTAGGTTTTTATATACAGATATACCTTTAGCTGAAAAATAATCAGTATCATAAGTACATTTATTACACATCAATATTTAATGTAATATCTGACACAGTAGTGTTTGTGACATTTGGAAGGA
>JASFDH010000604.1:0-21469 GCA_036937195.1 Nidularia pulvinata
ATAAGATCTTCGTCACTAGCTATGATGGGAAGCATGATCATGAATCCCACTTACGATTGGGCTTTCTTTTCTGCGCCGCAGAAGAATTCAAACAATAGATCGGTCCTGCAACCTCGCGGGAAAGGACTCGGGGGATCGTCTCTCGTAATTAAACATGATCGTCCGTCCTTTCTCATGACTTAATTTTGAATGCGTAAGATCAACTTCCTCGGAATGTTTCGGCCCAGCAAGGACGAATTAAATGCTATCGAGGAACTTGGAAATCCAGGGTGGAACTGGCCTTCGATCCTCGAATACATGAAAAAAGTGCCGTCTATATCTCTTTTTTCTATTCAAAAGCTTACTCGATATTGTGAAGAGTGAAAGGACTGTCATGAATCTGCCTATCGATGGCAAACAATTTGCCGTTACTCCTGACGCTGACGCTCACGGCACTAATGGTAATTGAGGTCTTGCACTACATCTAGTCATTTACTGACTCTCAATCCCCCTAAATCATGTAGGGCCGATTGTCAAATCCCTTCCAAGCATCTGGCCTGAGCTGCATGCACGTGTACTTGATACAGCTGAAACACTTGGAATCCCTAAAAACGGCGAAACAGTAAGAACATTGTCTCTACCGACAGTATCTTCGTAGTAATTTACTTCTTAATTAGTCAAACGGCTTGCCTGTTGGTGCGATGACTTCCTGGATCTCTGTTGATCCCAAAGCAGCAGCTCGCAGCCATGCAGCCAACGCATACTTCGAACCCAATGCTGAGCGAGCCAACCTCTTGGTGCTGACTAATGCGCAAGTCACTAAGGTAGGCTATAGTTTAAACTAAAGTATGTTATTGTACTAATCCCGCGACAGGTCCTTTTCAAAGCTGAGGGCCAAGGCGAGCCTCATGCCGCTATCGGTGCAGAATACAAAGTAAACGAGAGTATTTCGTCCATCACTGGGGTAAAGAAAGAAGTCATTCTCTCCGCTGGTTAGCTTCATTGCAAGCGTTCTTCTGCGTCTATCTGATTTTATATTCGAAAGGCACGTTTCAAACGCCGCAACTTCTAGAGCTTTCTGGGATAGGAAATCCTGATATTTTGACGAAACATGGAATCAAGGTGTATGTTAATCTTCCCGGAGTTGGCGAGAACTTGCGTTAGTGCTCTATCATCAGCTAATTACCCTTCAAACTCATCTGAGTTGCTAAAAATATGTGGACAGAGGACCATATCTCGATTTCAACCATTGCCGAAATAGATAGTAAATATGAGACGTTGGAAGTTCTGGCGGACCCCGAGGGACTAAAGAAGCAACAAGAGCTGTAGTACGTAAGCGTTTACTTCCGTATCGTGCACCTCCCACTAATTCTTCTTTATTAGCATGAAACAAACTGGGCTTTTATCAACAGTTCCTGCGCCATGCTTCGCATTTGTCCCTGCGAAGGTCCTTGGGAGTGACGCTGACGTGAAACGCTGGAAGGAGCAGGCCGGCGTGGAAATGACACACAATATAGCGGCCAATGTCATTCCTGGCTTGAAGCGAGGCTTGCAAAAACAATACGATATTCAAAGGAAATGGTTCGACAATCCCAGCCATCCTCAAGCAGAGTAAGTTGGATTATATTTTCCTCAAATCTTATACGTTTTCTGAGACTATGTCTATAGAATTCTGCACATTATGGCGCACCGCCCCGTTCCCGAATCACAACCTGTCCCAGGAAAACGTTACGCAACTCTGCTCGCCGCTTTAATGCATCCAACTTCTCGCGGAACCGTCCACATATCCTCTTCGGACCCTCTAACGCCTCCCACCATCGACCCAAACTATTTCGGAAATAAAACCGATCTTGAGCTTCTTGTCTGTGCTACAGAGCTCGCCTTGAGCTTCTATTCCACACCACCTCTCTCTGAAATCGTTAAAGCCCAAGTTCTGCCACCACCAGAGATCGTTAACGCAAAGGGAGAAGAACGCAAGCAGAAGCTGACCGAATACGTCAAAGACACATGCTCTCCTACTTTCCATCCTCTCGGTACAGCGTCGATGTTACCCCGCACGGACGGAGGAGTGGTAGATTCTGAGTTGAAAGTTTACGGCACGACCAATCTTCGCGTGGTATGTCGATTGTTTACTAATATCTCGAACTTGCTTACGATATTGCTATTGGCTCCATCAGGTCGATCTTTCTGTCATTCCTATGGTTCGTATATTGCCTTTTACATCAGAACTATTGGAAACTTACATTCCTTTATGCAGGAGCTGGCATGTCATACACAGTCAACTGCTTATGCGCTTGCAGAAAAGGTACATTTAGGATGTCTGTTGTCCCGAATTAATTATAATTTGGAAATACATTCAGGCTGCAGACCTCTTCAAAGGATGCAGGAGATGATTTATACTGAGATGCGATAATGCAAGATATGTCTTTTCCTACTGTATATTTTGCATATATAAATCCATCATTGACTACCTTCGCTGACTCGGATGCGGGCGCCTTTTTCGATGGCGAAAAAGCGATAGCATGCAGCAGAAAAGTCTCAATGTTAAGTGTCATTCAGAATAAGGAACTTCATGTGGATGAATTGTACTTAGGTACTCAGATACACCTCGATTGATGCTGGCTAGTGGGAGAGGAGTTGGACGTTCAAACGCCAGCCAAGTGCTCCAATTTCCCGAATGATAAGTGCCAAGTCTCAGGTACACTACCGACATCCCACTATTTTATGGGGGGGAATATGTTGGGAAAATGTGTTGAAGCGTGGATAAATATTTTTCTCCAAGGGAAAAATGTAATCTAATTATTATATCTTGAGTCATGGAAAATACACTCAGAATGTCAAATCCTGATTAAAAATACCCACTGTCTAATTGTTTCAAACTGATATGGATTTTGATTGATGTAAAATCTAGCCAAACTGCCAATTCTGACAAAATTTAGTTGCTTACAAAAATACATCATTACCTCCTATGGAAAACATGTGGAAATATTTATCCATGTTTCAATGCATTTTCCCATCATATTCCTCCCTGCAAAATAGTAGGTTGTCATGACAGCCACTATTTTACAAGGAGGAAGGTACTTTGCATGTCAAGACCTGAACATGGCTGGACAGAAGGACAGTATGGCTGAGGTACAAGTCCAATGATGCACAAGGGCTCTAGACAATGTAAGATGTTCACTTCAGCTTATGTGCTGCACCACCCACTATCCTGGTCCTGTATTTAATATAGCAAACAATAAGGCAGAGGTCAAGCAAGAAGTGAGAGTTCAGCTTGTCAATGAAGGGACAAGGGTTTGGCCAAGGTTTGGCTGAAGGTTAGTCAGAGTGGCTGGAGGATCAGACAAGAGGTTGAGAGAGTATAGTGTGCATATCAAGCCAGGAAGTGGACTGATGATACAATCAACAAACTAAAGAAGTACAACTCAAATTCTACTGCTTATATACTATTCCTAGACATAAGCTATTTGATACTAAGTTCAATGAAGATATATAAAGCATGTGGAAGTAGAGGTCAGGTTGTAACTAAAATGTGAAGAGAGTCAGGTGAACAGAGCATATGTGGAGACTAAGGTAGCTAACTAAAAGGCTTCATGGAAATGAAAGATAAGGAACTTGAAATGAGGCTAGTATGGAATAGAAACTCAATGTGGGATATCTGAAATGCATAGTTTGCCAGGATATGGCTGAGATGGCCAAGGCTCAGCTGTGAGGACTTGGGATTTGGAGTGTAACAGGATGGTGACAAGTGATGGCTGGAATGGGATATGACACTGCACATGTTTCTAGAAGTACTGTGCAGACCCTGGAGAGCCCACAGAAACTACAGCAAAGAGTTAACAGTCTTGCAGATCCTTCAAATATGCCATATTTTGGTTATATTCCACTATAATGGCTGCATTTATGGAGCTGGAAAACAAAATAACTAATAGAATAATAAATAAATAAATTTGATAACTAGTACATCAATAAATTATGACTATCAATATTATGGTATTACAAGTAGCAGTTATAATTGCATTATAATTCATCCCTAATTTCATTCAAAGCTCAATAAGCAAACATAATGTTAATATAGGAACAGAATTCCAATTGAATGAAATATACCAGCAAAGCCATCTTTGAAGGTCTTATCTCCTGGATAACTATTTGAAGCTTCAGTGCACAGCCACTGTTGTGCTGAAGTAAAGGACTTGTTATCAGTGTAGAGAATAGAAAATGTGTTCCTGAACTTGCTATACTGTGGCCAAAGAAGTACCTTCTTACAAGACATAAACCAAGGAGTCAAAGATGATATACAGACTGACCTCCATATTTGAGCTGCTGCATCACAAAAATTTAATGTCAAAGATATTTCCAGAGATAGTTGAAACCCAGCTAAAAGTGTGACAATACCAATAAGGCAATGCAAAATTACTACCTATAATATCTATATAGCCTTATTTCAAGGTTTTGATCTGGCAATATATTAGTTTTGTCTAGATTGTAGCATCTTATTTGTCAAGTTTCATTCCAAAAGAGTGAATAGGGACTAAGAGGTTGTAGGTTACAATAGTGCTCCATTGGAGAAATGTTGGAAGTAACATTGGAAGGATTTCTGACTGTAACACTTAAGGTAAGAACCATTGGCTTCAGCTTATTGTCATGAACATGTTTTCCAGGATATAGACTAGAGGTTCTGGACAGATAGAGTACACATGGTGACCAGGGAGAGACACTGGAGACTCTGGGAATATCTCCAGGAAACATGTTCAAGTGCTACCAAAGAGATGGGTGACAGCTTCAGCTTATGTGCTGCACCTCCTTCATTTCTAATGCCCAATTTACAGATATTGGTGAGTGATAAGATCCAGATATAATGACAGTTGATACTCAACTTCCTGACCAGAGATTTGGTTAGGAGGGACCTCTGGAGACTGGAGATCTTGTTGAGTGTGAAGTGCAACAATGAGTGGGATGATAATGAGTAGAGAAGAGTGAGGATGATTTAGAGGTAGCTTATCCACTAGCTAGAGGCTAGTAAGGATGTTAAGCACAATAATTAACAAACTGGAGTACTACAAAGAACTTAAATACTAGAAGGTCTTAGTAACCAGAGTAAATATGCAATGCACTATAATCATACTAGTGCAGTGGAGAAGTAAGTGGGTTAAGAGAGAGAGAGCATATGATGAGGACTAAGGAATATGAATTGAATGTTAATGCAAAAGAGACATACTATGAAAAGTATAGTGTGTGGCTGAAACAAAGTAAGTACAAAAATGGAAATGGACTGGAGTAAACCTGAGTAAACACTGGAGATGAGCGGGAAGTCAGGAAAGTGTCAGGATTGATTATGAGCAGTCTGGAGATGGCACATGCTACACTGTATAGGGATATGACACTTATGTGCTGTGCCCTTCCAGGTCTTGTGAGTTCTAACTTAGTAAATGATCCACACATCAGAAGATAATTACCAGTGTCAGAAGCATGTTGGAGGTGAACTGTTATATCCCTATATGGTGCAGTGCATGCCATCTCTGGACTGCTCACAATCAATCCTGATGCTTTCCCAACTTCCTGCTCATCTCTGGTGTTTACTCAGGTTTACTCCAGTCCGTTTCCATTTTTGCATTTACTTCATTTCAGCCACACACTATACTTTTTGTAGTATGTCTCTTTTGTGTTAACATTCAATTCATATTCCTTGGTCCTTGTCATATGCTCTCTCTCTCTTAACCCACTTACTTCTCCATTGTACTAGTATGAATATAGTGCATTACATATTTACTCTAGTTACTTAGAGTTTCTAGTATTTAAGCACTTCAAATGTATTGTAGTCCTTCAGTTTGTTAATTATTGTGTTTAACATCCTTACTAGTCTACAGCTAGTGGATAAGCTACATCTAATTCATCCTCACTCATCTCTATTTGTTATCATCTCACTCATCATTGCACTTTGTGCTCAACAAGATCTCTGGTCTCTGGAGATCCCTCCTGACCAAATCTCTGGCCAGGAAGTTGAGTATCGATTGTCATTATATCTGGATCATATCACTCACTGTTATCTGTAAATTGGGTGTTAGGAACAAAGGAGGCACAGCACATAAGCTGAAGCTGTTGCCCATCTTGACTCTTTCCTTTGGTAGTGCTCAAACACATTTCCCAGAGATATTCCTGGAGTCTCCAGTGTCTCTCCCTGGTCACCACATGTATCCTATCTGTCCAGAACTCTAGCCTATATCCTGGAAAGCATGTTTGTGACATAAACCAGGTACTGATCACTAGAGTCCAAGTCTAGTGTCAAGGACAGAATAAAACTAGTCAATGTAAGTTAACTAGAAGGAAGGTCAGAAGGGGGTCAGAAAGTTGGAAGAGAATCAAAAAGACTTAGTAGTAACTGAGTCAGAGGACTAGAGGTGGTCTTAGTCAACATTTGGATTGGAGACTATAGTACAGGAGAGACAAGCATTGCTAATTGTAATAGTAAAAGCAGAAGTAGCAATACTATGGATATGAGGAATAATAAAAGTCCTTGACACATAATAAAAGTAGCAGAAATGAGAGCAGAAGCATAACTGAGTGGAAATGTACTTGGAAATGGTAATTGTATCATGAGCATCAAATAATAAAAACAATAGTTCAGAGATTAGCAATAAATGAAAATAGACAGAAGATGTCAGAAGCAAAGCAGGAAATGATATCATAGAGTTGGAAAGTGTCAGAAGATGTTGGGAAAGATTGTGGATGTAACATTATTACCTTTTTTAAACATAATCCATTTGTTTAATCCTTTGCCATAATGGGATATAACTGCAAGGCCATTTCATTCTTTCTCAGTATTCCAAAGACTTACAAGAAATACTAGATAATAGTGTGGGAATTGTAAATACCTTACTGTGTGGACTGACCAAAATGCAAAAGTCAGTTTGCTTGCTTGTACTCCCTACTCACAGTAGTGTGAGTTGTGAGGGAACTAAGTCATTTGAGAGAACATTGTAACTTGAGTTGATATTGAGAAATATAACATTATGAATTGAATTGTTAAGTGAAAGTGAAAGTTTCAGTAACATGCATAAAAAAGTATGTGCACAAGCCCACTAATAGCTGAACTACCATGGGAAAAGACATGCCTTTCCAGTGTGGGAGGGGAATTTGATAACACTTTACAATTATTACAAGATTGCTTATAATTATCATAAAACCAAAATATTTGACCTCTGAGCTTTTTTAAAATACTGACTCTCTTTGCTATTTTCACAAACACTACTGTGTCAGAGAATGCATTAAATATTGATATGCAATAAATGTACATATGATACCAGTTATTTTTCAGCTTACCATAAATCTACCTATATAGAGTAGGCATCCCACAAACTTTAGTTATTCTCAAAAACCATCAGAATCAGATATTGAAATTGATGTTTTTGATTGTCCACAACAGTATAATCATCCTTAAATTGAGGGCAGTCAGAGTTGTCATGCAATTTAGCCAAGATTTAAGCACAATTCAAGCATGTGAATTGTGTTATAATTGTCTTCAAATCACCATTTGAATCACCATCAAACCAAATGTTTGACTGTCACTGGGTCACAATTGTGCAGCAATTCTTTTCCAAACATACACTACCAAAGTCAGTTTAGCAACAAAGCCAATAACAATATCTTGTCATATCCCTATATGACACAGTGCATGCCATCTCTGGACCACTCACAATCAATCCTGACACTTTCCCAACTTCCTGCTCATCTCCAGGTTTACTCAGGTTTACTCCAGTCTGTTTCTATTTTCATACTTAGTTCATTTCAGCCACATATGCTAAACTATTCATAGTATATCTTTTTGTGTTAATGTTACATCTGCAATCCTCTACTGACATCTTCTGACACTTTCTGACACTGTGTTATGATTTCCCAATATGCCTCTGACATTTTCCACCTGTTTCCATTCTTTACTAATCTCCAAACTATTGTTTTTATTATTTGATGCTCATAATACAGTTACCATCCCCAAGTATACTTCTGCTCAGTCACTTTTCCACTCTTGTTTCCACTACTTTTATTATGTGTCAAGGACTTTTATTATTCCTTGTATCCATAGTATTACTACTTCTGTTTTTACTATCACAATTAGCTATACTCTTATTTAAGTAGCTCTCTCCCATAATAGAGTCTTCAATCCAAATATCAACTAAGATTACCTCTAGTCTCTCTAATTCACTTTCAACCTTCCAATCCTCTTCCAACTTGTCTTCTAGTTGACTTACATTGACCAGTCCTAACCTGCCCTTTATACTAGACTTGGACTCTAGTTGTCATTAACCTTCAATCACTTCTAACACCCTTCCAACATCCTGTAACTATCTTCTGCTGTGTGGAATATTCACTAAGTTAGAACCCACAAGAACTGGAAGGGCATAGCACATAAGCTGAAGCCAATGGTTCTTATCTTTAGCATTACAGTCAAAGAATCCTTCCAAAATTGCTTCTGCATTTCTCCAATGTAGCACTATCATAGCCTACAACCTCTAGCCCCTATTCTCCCTTTTGGAATGAGACTTGACAGTTAACAATTAATTCATATTCCTTAGTCTCATAATATGCTTTTTTTCTTATAACCCACTTACTTCTCCACTGCACTAGTATGATTTTAGTACTTTGTGTATTTACTCTGGTTACTCAGATTCTTTAGTATTTAAGTACTTTGAATGTACTGTAATACTTCAGTTTGTTAATTATATTTGTCTCTCCACTCTCTACTAAGTGGTTAAGCCACCTCAAAACATTCTTGATCACCTCTACTTGTTATTACACTTCTCAATGTTGTCATTCACACTCAACAAGATCTCTGGTCTCTAGAGATCCTCCTGGCCAAATCTTTGGTCAGGAAGTTGAGTATTGATTGTCCTCACCCCCATATCAACTCACTCATCATCATCTGCAAATTAGGCATTGGGAATGAAGGAGGCACAGTACATATGCTGAAGCCATTGCCCATCTTAACCTTCTCTCCTTGGTAGCACTCAAACACATTTCTGGAGATATATCTGGAGTCTCTGGTATTTCTTCCTGGCTCTGCTGTGTCTTCTATCTACCTGGAACCTCTAGGCTATACCCTGGAAACAAGTTCTTGACATATCTCTCCTTCCACTTGCAGGCTACATTATAGCAAGAGTGCACTTCTATGCAACAAGCAAGGACTAGGATTTAAAATGAGAAGCAAAACAAGTAAAGAGGTAATGGACAGGCAAGAAAAGGCTGGTGCAGGGTGATGAATGTGAGAAGACATATCCATAAAAAGGTACATGCTGTCACAGCTGCAATTTCTCCTGACATCTTCCAACACTCTGATATGATTCCCTGCTATGCTTCCAATATTTTCTGCCTGTTTCCATTCCTTGCTAAATCTCTGAACTATTGTCTTTATTATTTCATGCTCACAATACAATTACCATTTCTATGTACACTTCTGCTCAGTTATGCTTCTGCCTTGTTTCTGCTACTTTTCTTATGTGTCAAGGACTTCTATTATTTCCCATAACTATAGCATTGCTGCTTCTGCTTCTATTATTACAGTTTGCTATACTCATATTTAAGTAGCTCTTTTTTGTACTATAATCTCCAATTTGAATATTGACTAAGTCTACAACTAATCCTCTGACTAAGTTACACTTAGTCTCTCTAATTCACTTCTGACCTTCCAACTCCCTTCTGGTTTCCCTTCTAGTTGACTGATATTGACTAGTCTTATCTTGTCCTTGACACTAGACTTAGACTCTAGTCATCAATATCCCTTGGTTGTCTCTGATGATTTTCTGACATTGCACTACTTACTTCTGATGTGTGGACCACATATAAGTTAGAACCTACAAGAACTGGAAGGGTGCAGCACATAAGCTGAAGCTGACAGATCTTACCTTTAGCATTACAGTTGGAAATCCTTCCAACATTACTTCCAACATTTTCTGATGTAGCATTATCATAACCTATGACCTCAAGTTTCTAACTATCTTTGGGAACAAGACTTGATGCATGTAGAGGAGGCAGGTGCAATGCTATGTGGAAGAATCAAAGATGATGGAGCTGACAGAGAACATAAAGGGCAAAGACTAAGAGTCATCATTTTTCATTCCAGAGAGCTGTCAGGGTTCACTATATTCCTGCAATATACTTGACCCATAGAATATATTTTATCTGTGGAATGTTCTAGAATATAGAATATAGATAACCCAGTTCTGAGTCAGAGGCTTACTAAGTCAATTGTTACAGCAGTTAAGCCTTTGCTATAGGTTTGAAGCAAAGTTTGTTTGTTCAGAGTTCTGGGTTTGGTCTAACAGCAGTGAAACTATGTGTTAGGTTCTTGAGTTCAATGTAAGACACACTTCCTATAATAAAGGATAGCTGTCAAGTTGCTAAGTCTCCTTCTAGGAGAAGCTTAGGTTGATAAGCCTCTAGACTAAGTCTAAGAGGTTTGAGTTGGTTCTGAGTTCAAGGGATCTGAACAATGTTGTCACAAAGGCTATATTTGCCTAGGTCAAGCTGAAGAGCAAGACCTGAGTACAGAGACCTACTTATAGTAATCTATAACAGTCTGTGCTCAATATACTAAGTATAACTACTGTTACTGTTGGCTAGTCCAAATATAGCTACTCATGTGTGTCAAGTTTCATTCCAAAATGTAAAATAGGAACTAGGAGTCATAGGCTATAGTAGCACTATGTTGGAGAAAGGTGGAAGTAATGTCAGAAGAATTTTTGACTGTAACACTAAAGGTGAGAACCATCAGCTTCAGCTTATGTGCTGTGCCCTACTAGTTCTTGTGGGTTCTAACTTAGTAAGTGGTCCACACATTGAAAGATAGTTACTGGTTGTCAGAAGGTTGGTGGGGACAAGCAAATATATTGACAACTAGAATCCAAGTCTAGTGTTGAGGGCAAGATAAGACTAGTCAACATAAGTTAACTAGAAGGAAAGTCAGAAGGGGGTCAGAAAGTTGGAAGTGAATTAGAAAGACTTAGTAGTAACTTAGTCAGAGGACTAGAAGTGATCTTAGTCAATATTCAGATTGGAGACTATAGTACAGAACAGGGCTATGTCAAGACCCAAACATGGCTGGACAAGAAGGACAGTATAGCCAAGGAGCAAGTCCTATGATACCTAAAGACACTAGACAATGTAGGATGTTGGCTTCAGCTTATGTGCTGTGCCACCCACTATCCTAGTCCTGTATTTAGAGTAGACAGATAATGAGAACAGAGGTTAGAATGAATAACAAGAGCTCAGCTTGTCAGAAAGAAACAAGAGGTTGGCCAAAGATCAGCTGAAGGTTGGCTGGAGTGGCTGAAGTATCAGACAAAGGATTGAGAGGGTATAAGGATTGTATCAAGCCAGGAAGTGGATTGATGATACAATTAACAAACTAAAGAGTTACAACTTGAGTACTACTGCTTATATACTTTTCCTAGAGATAAGCTATTGTTACTAAGTCCAATGAAGATATATAAAGCATGTGAAAGCAGAGGTCAGGTTGCAACTAAAGTGTGGAGAGAATCAGATGAACAAAGACTAAGTGGAGACTAAGGGAACTAGCTAAAAGGTTTTGTGGATATGAAAGATAAGAACTTGAAATGAGACTAGTATGGAATGAAGGCTTGATACAGAATATATGAAACACATGGTCAGCCAGGATATGGCCAACATGGCCAAAGCTTGGCCATGAGGACTTGGGATTTGTGGTGAATTGGAGTGTGACAGGATGGTAATGAGTGAAAGCTATAATGGGATATGACAGGCTACTTCAATATGAGTATCACTAATTGTAATAATAAAAGTAGAAGTAGCAATATTATGGATATGAGGAATAATAAAAGTCCTTGACACATAATAAAAGTAGCAGAAACAAGAGTCACTGAATGGAAGTGTACAATAGAGACAGTAATTGTATCATGAGCATCAAATAATAAAAACAATAGTTTGGAGATTAGCAATGAATGGAAATGGGTGGAGAATGTTGGAAGCATGGAAGGGTATAGAACACAGAGTCACAAAGTGTCAGAAGATGTTGGGAAATATTGCAGATGTAACAATGTGATAGTTTGTTCTAAATAAAGAAAGATGTTGCATAGCAGGCTACTCATATAGGAAAATTGTAACATCAATTACTCAGCTGTATTTTACTCAGCTATGACTCACACAGCTATTGCTTATTCAGATTTTTATTCAGCCTAGCTATGCAGTAGTTAGTCATCCCTTCTGAATATTCTAGAAGCAGTACTCAGTAATATATAAACCCCTTATGTACAATAGCTAGTCTCAGCTTCAATCTCTTAGGAATCCCACTGTCTAAAGGATGCCTTAAGTCATTGGATGTCTCACTTCCCTATTCTCCCCTTTGCTCAAGCTTGGTGTTAGTGGCCTTATCATCCTGATAGTGTTTCCCTAACAAGAGCACTGCAGAAGGCATGGAAGGAGGTTTAGGTTCTTAGAATTATAAAGGAGAAGGGTGAAAAGTATTTGGCAACCAGAAATTGAAGTGCCAAGCATGCACTGGAGTACATTGGCATGCATTGGTGTGCAAGCATACAATATTTGTTCTTGTTTGAGCTGTGTGCATATTAATTATTTTGCCTGAAATTAACCTCAGTTCTTATTGCTATTCTATATCCTCATTGCTCAAATTAACATGTATTAATGCTTATTATGTGTATCTGATCCACTTTGTCAAATACATAAACAATACACCTAATAGTGCAGTGTTGAGGTTGTCAAATCACTCAGGGAAAGGAGAGGATAAATAAGAATGAGCACTGTATTTCTAGTGGAGATATGACCAGCTCAAGACTGGGGTTCTGAGTACAAACAATGTAACTAAATACTACCCAACTCATGTACTATGCATGTACTACTCATGGCCTGTGCATGTAAGTAATGTGACATGTACATGTGTATCATGCATGTAAGTAATGATTAATCATGAGAAGAATAGAGCCCTGTGTTGTCCTCATGGACACAGTTGCCTCATGGTATCCATGCAGTGTCCATGTTCTATCCCCAAGATTAGATATTCCTGTGATAAATCCAAAATATGAGATAAGATAATGATGAATGCCAAAAGAAAAGGCAAATTCATGACACACTTCCTATGTTTATAATCATTTCTGTCTTTATATCTTCTACCAGTTTCTGAATTGAAATATTTGCTTGCTTAAACTTGTTTGAAATCCTAATTCCCTGTCTATCAAAGATTCACATGTTCCCCTACAAGTTAAAGCATATAAACAAAATTATTGAACCATTTGATAGACCAAATTATCTCTGTATATAACTATTTTCAACAACCTTTACTGGCTTATTGCAAGTAAAATCTCATGAGGCTTTACACTAAATGATATATCAGATGACAGCCACACTGAAAAGTGTTTCTTCCATGATTTTCATCTTGATAAATGCAATTTGAATTTTAATACTTTGTGCAACTCTACTGAGTTCATGTTGTTGCATACTGAGACATGCTAATCACACACTGGTGCATCCCAATCACATACTGATGTATGCTGATGCACATTGTCACATGCTTATGCATGCTGACATCTGGATTAGTGATTTGCCAGTGTCTGGCCTGAGCCAGAAGCCAGGTCAAAGCCAGCAAAAGAATCCAGGCCAAGCCAAAGCTTTAGGACTGACCTAGGATGGCTTTTGGCTTGGCCTGGAGTTTCTGAAAGCCAAAGCTCAGAGCTCAGGCCATAGATTTTGTACATATTGTCTGGTTGTCAAAGCCAGTTTAAAATTTGAAATTTTGCATGAGTTTTGACTATTTTATTTCAACCAGAAGGATTTGATCTTGTTAAGTGGTGCTAGAATATCACTCAAGACAGCATGCTAGCATTTCCCTGTTGTATGCCAATGACAAGGACCATTAAAACTCCAATCAATAGTTGTGCTCAATATGTAAAAGCTGTCATTTCATGGATTTCTAGAATTACCAAGGGAGGAGACAGTCAGAAATACATACATATAAGATTAGCCAACAAAGGATTAAATAATAGGATTGATAATGGTATAGAATCAGATTACTGGATATATAATGAAAGCCTGAGCCTGAGCCAAAGCCAGGCCAACCCAAGCTCAGACATTGGCTTTTGGTCTGGCATATGGTTTCAGAAAGCCAGAGCTTTCAGGCCAGGCCAGAGCTAGAACATCACTAATCTGGATATACATATAAAGCTCACTAATGAATTATCTTCATTACTGAACCTGTATTCAGTACTTCATTTCTGAGCTGCATGTCATATCCCTATACAGCACAGTGCATGCCATCTCTGGACTGCTCTCAATCAATCCTAATGCTTTCCTGGCTTCCTGCTCATCTCTGGGTTTACTCAGGTTTACTCAGGTCTATTTCTATTTTTGTACTTACTCTGATTCAGCCACATATGCTATACCTTTTCATAGTATATCTCTTCATGTTAACATTCAATTCATATTCCTTAGCCCTTGTCATATGTTCTCTCTCTCATAACCCACTTACTTCTCCACTGCACTAGTATGATTATAGTGCTCTGTGTATTTACTCTGGTTACTTACATTTTTGAGTATTCAAGTACTTCAAATGTATTGTAGCACTTCAGTTTGTTAATTATTGTGTTTAACATCCTTACTAGTCTTTAGCTATTGGATAAGCTACCTCTAAATCATCCTCACTCATCTCTACTGATTATCATCTCACTCATCTTTCACACTCAACAAGATCTCCAGTCTCCAGAGATCCCTCCTGACCAAATCTCTAGTCAGGAAGTTGAGTATTAATTGCCATTATACCTTTGGACATATCAGTCACTTTTATCTGAAGCCATTGCCCATCTTGACCTTTCTCTTTGGTAGCACTTGAATGCATTTCCTGGAGATATCCCCAGAGTCTCCAGAATCTCTTCCTGGTCTCCTTGTGCACTCTATCTGTCTGGAACCTCTAGGTTATACCTTGGAAACAAGTTCATGACACTGCACTTCAAATTGATTATATTATTTATCTTCTGCAGAATTTGAATTTATTTAGCTGAAGATTCCATTTGTCATCATTTGTACTCTCATAATTATGCATTAGCTTCTCTTGATCTGCTCTTCAAATATTTGAGATGTTCTGTAACTAGTTTAGCCAAATTTTAATCCTCTGCAAAGATCCTTAAGCCTATAGTAAACATCTTAGACTGTTTTGTATATTTTCTCAATCTAAAAGTTTGTAGGCACTCAACAGTATGATTTTTGAATCATTGCATACTTGATAAATGTTGACCAGGCTCTTGTAGGGAAAGGAAGTTACATAAAGGCCTCCATCATTATCCTGAAGCACCATATAAGCAGCTAGAGTAGATTTACAGATATGCTAGCTTTAAATTATATTTAAACTCCTGGAATTCAAAAATCACTTGAATTGTGATGAAAGTGCCTCTAGTATCAAACTTACTGTGTGATTTCTTATAAATAAGACAATATGTTGGAATAAATAATGTTATACTGAGTGTGTAGTGACAGCAATGCTGAAAGAGGAATCTTACATGCTGGTGATGCATGCTGATGCATACCATCATACACCAGTGGCATGCCAATTTTCTTATGCAAGCACATAGATAAAATTTTACAGAAGCATACAAAAATTGAAGGCCTGACAGAGGTAGCCCATGAGCACTGATTGAGAAAGGGGCTGAAATGACATAGATGGCCCTGAGCATAGTGTGCCTATTCAGGAATCCTTGCTTTGTTCCTGTTACTGGCATTGCATGCTTGAAGCTTTGACATTTTGTCTCTTTCTTCTCAATTTGAATTTGTCAGGGAACAAATGATTTTTGTAGTTCTGATATTTAACCAGCTGGGCAATCAGTTTTGGTTGCAGAAAGATAGGCATCCATGACTAGCACAATCACCTGCTCATAATTTGCATAACATTAAGATGTACTTCCTGTCTATTCTTATTATTCCTCAGCAATTTGATCTTATCATAAGTTCCATTTTCTAGAAATCTCCCCAACAATCCTGATGATGAAGAAGGACCATTAATTGTAAGTGTTTATGCATGAAACCTTCATGCATTTTCATGAGCTTGGTTTGTAAATTGACCTCATATTGAAGGGAAAAGATAACATGTATGACACACATTTCTATGTAAGCAAGACTAATGTAGGAAGAAAGTCAGTTCTTAACTTCTCTTCACACAAAAATATGGCTGACTTTTAAACAAGCTGAGAAATGGGACATTAACTGTGATTTTGAGTGGAAAATGAACATACACATACTCTGGGTCTTTTCCAAAGACAATGAGGTATAATTTAAGGTTCTCTGAATCTATCTGGTGCTCTGGCCTAAAACTTCAGGACCTCTCCAAATATCCTATAGATATGAACACTTACAGTATCATGTTGGATTGTCCAACCAGGGATGGACATTTCAGTCTGTGAGATGTTGCAATCACAGAGGATCCACAAAATACCTGACAAACCCACTCCAGTGGGAAAAAACTGACCATAGCGTGTAGTTCCTCCCTTTGGAAATACATGATGAGGACCAATGGAAGTGATGGCATGATAAAGAAGGCTATAACAGTCAATATCAAGAATTCTAAAGCAAATTCAGGGAGTAAATACTGACCCTTCATGAATAATTGCATCAAGGTATGGAATATTTTTTATGTTATCATAGGTCAGAATTGCATTCCCCAAGTGTTGCTCTAGAATGTCTAAAAATGTCATATAAGCCTCTGGATTACAGAAAATCAGATATATCATTGCTGTCATTGAGCTTGAAGTGGTATCATATCCTGCAATTGTTATTATTACCAAGATTATTAGTCAGCTCCTGATGAGAGATCATTTTATAGGCTTACAATAGTGTCAGAGCTTCTGCTGTAAGTTCCCTAATTTGTTCCTCAGTAGGTAGCTTTTCTTCAGCACAGCATGCCTCAATAAGCCTAGTCAAGATATCTTCATGCTGTGAAGGGGCCTTTGAGCTGCTTCATAACTTGATTCCTAGCAAGGCTTGTAAGGCCAAATGATGCTTGGCAGCCACAGATGAATAATGGGTCAGGGATAAATTTCCATAGCAATTTTAGGATGGGGTCAAGACCAATAACCATTGACAAATGCTCATGCTGCAAGAGAATTAGCTGAGGTATGAAGTAATTGTGATAAACTTGTATTTTTTACCTTGTCAACAAGGCTAATGGCATGTTTGTATCCAGTTATTCCATCTGTTCTTTGAACTTCAACAGCATCTGAGCCCTAGTCAAAGATTTAGATAATAAATTAGAATGATCTATAAGTATAATACCTTTGAAATCATCCTAATAGGCTCTCCAAATGCAATATTTGACATAACATTGAATACCAGGTAATTGAACCATTCCAAAAGATCAATTTCTTGATTAAATTTACATATTTTGTCCAGTTTCTGGAAGAAAACCAAAATAACTTCATTTTTATAGGGGAAAAACTTCTGTAATTACTCAGAAGAGAAGGTTCATGATAATAACTTGTGTTTGCATGCATGCCCCTGGCAATCAGTCATCAAAAATACAGAAGGCATCCCATTGACAAATGCATTGTAAAATTCTGACTTCTTAAGTACTTGAGACCCTTAGCCATATATAATGTTTAGCACCTTGCAATCAGCAACTGAAATATGCATTGGAGAAACCCAGACCAGCTTCCCATATTTCTGGCCATAGTGAGGTGCATAAATTATATTATTGCATACCTTATCAAATTCAATGATTCACACCTTGTGCATCTTGTCAATAGCCAAGTATCTCCTTCCCATTCATGCATGATATGCAACCCATAGCAAAGTCCAGTGTGCCATATAGGGACCAGGAATATCAGACAGCAGATCATGATTCTTGACAATATTGACTGCTACTCCAGAGTGGATGATAACAAGAATCCTGAAATATGTAGGTCAGTATGTGTTGAGACAAGAGGTCAACAAAAAATGTCAAAAAAGTAATTGAAGACAGTCTTGCAACTCCATTGTGTGTGAGTCACAGTGGGTAGAATTTGAGTAGTACAAAAGGCATCAGAAATCAACCCATATGTTAATATAAAGCAAAAAATTGTTAGATAACAAGCAGATCATCCACAAAAGAAATGGAACATCAGAGATTATGGTGTTTGCTTCTATAATGTCATAAACAAGATCTCTTCTTTTTAAATAGTTTATCTAAACACCAGACTCTGTAGTTCATGCTACTGAGATGCAAGATTAGTTCCATCCAGGGAGCAATAGTGAGAATAACCACTCTTTATGAATTCTGCTCACTTGATTACATAGGTATATGTGTTGTGGGATGAGGAAGCTCCTGACTCAGAATATCAAAAGGTGATGCATCACCAAAGGAAGGAAATTGTGATTTACCCATGTATCTGATAATGTATCCTTGTTTGCAAGAGCATATAATGTCCAAAAAGGACTATGTCTTAGTGAAATACTTGGTAATAATTTACTAACTGTGTATCAGGACAATATTTCAACAATATATGTATATACTCACTTCAAAAGCTTTATTATAAATTGGAGGAGCATGTATTTGTTTTCCCTATGTTGTATACAGTGTAATTTTGTTCCACAAAAGTGGTTTAAATTTGCTTACCTTGTTATGACTGTTGATACAGCAAATGTGAGTAGTATATTTAATGTGCCTATAGTAGCTTTTCACTGCTAATTCAGAATCAGTAAAAAATTTTATAAGGTTGCTAGTGCTCAGAAATGTTGCTACTTTGCCTTTTGCATAAATAAAGCTTGTTGTTAAGACTCATTCCCAAAACTAAATTAGGAACTAGAGATCATAGGCTACAATAGCACTACATTGGAGAATGTCAGAAATAATGTTAAAAGGGTTTCTAACTGTAATGCTTAACAAGTTAAAAACTGTTGGCTTCAGCTTATGTGCTGCACCCTTCCAGTTCTTGTGGGTTCAACTTGCAAGAGTGGTCCACATGTCAGAAGGTAGTACCAAGGATCAGAAGAGGGTCAGAGGGTCAGAAGATGAGCAAGACTAAGAGTTAAGCAGGGGATTGTGATCTTAGTTGATATTCAAATTGCAGATACAAGACAAAGACTAGCTACTTAAATACATTGATAGTTAATTGTATAACTAATCAGAGAATGGTAACTAGTAACAACAGAATCATAATAGAACTGGGTATCATTATAAGTGTGTTACATCCATGATCCTTCCTGACATTTTCTGACACTTTCCAACTCTATGATACGATTTCCTGCTATGCTTCTGACAT
The DNA here is from genome assembly GCA_036937195.1 of Nidularia pulvinata. Taxonomy (NCBI): domain Eukaryota; kingdom Fungi; phylum Basidiomycota; class Agaricomycetes; order Agaricales; family Nidulariaceae; genus Nidularia; species Nidularia pulvinata. The sequence continues at coordinate 19,239 of JASFDH010000604.1, forward strand.
CTTCCATCCATTTCCATTCCTCACTAATCTCCAAACTATTGTTTTTATTATTTGATACTCAAGATACAATTACCATTTCCAAGTACACTTCTGTTCAGTTATGCTTCTGCTCTCATTTCCACTACTTTTATTATGTGTCAAGGACTTTTATTATTCCTTGTATCCATAGTATTGCTACTTCTGCTTTTAGTATACAATTAGCAATACTCATATTTAAGTAGCTCACTTCTGTACCATAGTCTCCAATCCAAATATCAACTAAGATTACCCCTAGTCCCTCTGATTCACTTCTGACCTTCTGACCCTCTTCTGACTTGTTTTTGAGTTAACTTACATTGACTAGTCTTATATTGTCCTCAACACTAGACTTGACTCTAGTTGTCAATATCTTGTTTACCCCCCACACACTTCTGACATTGGTAATTATCTTCTGACATGTGGATCATTTACTAAATTAGAACCCACAAGAACTGGAAGGGTGCAGCACATAAGCTGAAGCCAACAGTTCTTATCTTTAGCATTATGGTCAGAAATCCTACTGATGTTACTTCCAACATTTCTCTGATGTAGCACTATCGTAACCTATGACCTCTAGTTCCTATATTCACCTTTTGGAACAAAACTTGACAAAGTGTCAGAAATGAAATCTCAGTAGCAGAAGGATATTGGAAATGTTCATAATAGAAATATTGTTCTGATAAGGATCCAAGTATTGTTCAGCATAGAAATGGTAACAAGGTGAATAGGAAACAGGGTATCATGATAGTTGGAAATATCAGAAAAGGGGTCAGGGATATTTGGAAGAATGTTGGAGGTGTGATCTGGTTTTTGGTATATGACACTTGTATGAAGAGATATAATCTCAGCATAATAAATAAACACCCCTATGACAAATGTGGTCATATAGAGATTGTACAAGATGATGTTAACTGCATGCCTATATGATGAACCTGTATAAAGTGCTCCCTCTTTTGGTGATGATAGTGTCTGAATGGAATAGGGCTGTACACTGTCACCATATCTAAAGAAATATGGGTGCCATATTACAGTGACCATATTTGTTCTGTCAGTGATGAAGGGGTCTATTGACAGGATGGTATATGGTACAGGATGTCAAGTCTTATTCCAAAAGGTAAATAGGAACTTGTCAAGTTTTGTTCCAAAAGGTGAATACAGGAACTAGAGGTTGTAGGCTACAATAGCACTATGTCAGAGAAATGTCAGAAGTAACATTGGAAGGATTTCCAACTGTAACACTAAAGGTAAGAACCATTGGCTTCAGCTTATGTGTTGTGCCCTTCCAGTTCTTGTGGGTTCTAACTTAGTAAATGATCCACATGTTGGAAGATAATTACCAGTGTTGGAAGAGTGTCAGAGATGAACAAGATATTGACAACTAGAATCCAAGTCTAGTGTCAAGGGTGAGATAAGACTAGTCATTGTAAGTCAACTAGAAAACAAGTCAGAAGAGGGTCAGAAGGTTGGAAGTGAATCAGAGAGACTAGGGGTAATCTTAGTCGATATTCAGATTTCTGATTATGGTACAGAAGTGAGCTACTTAAATATGAGTATTGCTAATTGTAATAGTAAAAGCAGAAGTAGCAATGCTATGGATACAAGGAATAATAAAAGTCCTTGACACATAATAAAAGTAGTGGAAATGAGAGTGGAAGTGTAACTGAGCAAAAGCATACTTGGAAACAGTAATTGTATCTTGAGTATCAAATAATAAAAACAATAGTTTGGAGATTAGCAAGAAATGAAAATGGGCAGAAGATGTCAGAAGCATAGCAGGAAATCATATCATAGAGTCAGAAAGTGTCAGAAGGTGTTGGGAAGGATTGCAGATGTAACAGAACTAGAGGTCATAGGCTATGATAGTGCTGCATCAGAAAATGTCAGAATTAAATGTCAGAAGGATCTCTGACCATAACACTAAAGGTAAGAACCATTGGCTTCAGCTTGTGTGCTGTGCCCTTCCAGTTCTCATGGGTTCTAACTTAGTAAATGATCCACATGTTGGAAGATAGTTACTGGGTGTTAGAAGGGTGTTGGAGTTAATTAGAAGAAAAGTTGGAGGGGGGTCAGAAAGTCAGAAGTGAATCAGAGAGACTTAGTAGTAACTTAGTCAGAGGACTAGAGGTGATCTTAGTTGATATTTGGATTCGAGACTATAGTACAGAACAGAGCTACTTAAATACAAGTATTGCTAATTGAAATAATAAAAGCAG
>JASFDH010000605.1:0-21463 GCA_036937195.1 Nidularia pulvinata
ATCTCTGTTCTTATTATCTTCTAGTCTAAATACAGGACTAGGATAGTGGGTGGTGCAGCACATAAGCTGAAGCCAACATCCTACATTGTCTAGCATCCCTAGGTATCATAAGACTTGTTCCTCAGCTGTACTGTCCTACTTGTCTGGCCATATTTGAGTCTTGACAGTTACCTGACCAGTTACCAGCATCACATCATGACATCCCTATTAATGCTTGAAGCTTTACCTTTTGGCTTCATGTCTGGTGTATTCACAGCATTCTTGAGCACAAAGCTGTGAGCATAAACATATTTTTGGTGTCTGTGCTTTTTTTTCACAAAGCAATCAAGTCAATTAATTTTAATGAGGAAAACAATTCAAAAATAAATTGTTAATCAAAATTAATTTTATCATCTCTTCACCTCCAAGATTAAAGTTTTTTATGTTTTAGAAACTCTCCTATTTATTTTCTTTACTTTCAGTCTTTATTGAGGGTTAGTACTTTGAAGGAAGCTGAGAAAGAGCAATTTCAGTAAGTCTTGCAATTCTGCATGACAAGCATGACTTTCTGGAGTGCTGCCATGTCACTGGTCAGGTCACTGGTCAGCTCAGGTTGACATGTGACTGGTTAGCTAATTTGTCTGCTGTGTTGAAAAGGCATTGGAGCTTGCTGAAACTTCCTAATTAGGCAGGAGGGAGAGGGGGGAGGATCCTGAGAGTGCTTAATTGAACAAAACAACATAGTATCCAACAATTTTTTTCTGAGTACCCCTTGTCCCACACCTTCCAATAAACACCACAATGCTATCCACTCTGATTCAAGCTCTCAATTAAACCCAGCCACTCAACACAGCAGTAGCTACATGCACTTGCCTTGCCCTCTGGGTTCAATGCCAGCTGGGAGAACTACTTCCAACTTGTTCATCAAACTTCTCCACCCAATCTTATCCTGCTTGCAGTAGCTTGTAGCACTCCTCACAGAACTCTGCCTCCTGGCTTCTCTGTCTTCCAAACACAAAAACCAGCAAATGTGGACAAGACATAGCCCTAGTCACCTAAAAAGGGGTTATTGATCTGCTTCACATACTAACAACTCACCTCAAAATTAATCAACATTCAAAGTCCTTCCCATTGTTTTTGTACACCACTACACATGGCCCCCAAGTTCTCACTCACAACAAGTTTCTTGAACATTGTAACCAGATTTGGATTGCTGCAGGATATCTATGCACCACAGGCCACAGTTTCAGGATCAGTGGTACAACTGAATTACTCCTTGCTGGTGTATCTCCCGAGGTTATCAAGGTCACAGGGCATTGGTCATCTTCCATGATGCCTTCTTACAGTACTGGTGCTCACTTAAAGATGTTGCTCCTTTACATGCCAAGCAAATATCTCCTGTACATTTGTTGCCTCATAAATGCCATCAATTACAGTAAACTGCTGTTGGGGATTAGCTGCTGGCAAACACCAATGGCTGTGTGGTTTGTGGGTGACCTGTCCACATCCCCTGTCAACCCTACATCCTAGAGTTCCAGCACATACTATGTCTGCACTGGACCTTCCACCCCCAACTAAATAGCAGCTATCTTTGCTCTACTCATCTCAGCTCATGGCATGCAATAACTACACAAGATGTTTGCCTATCATTAGACTTTAAATTGTGTCATATTTTGCTACTGGTCTATTCACACTATATGTATGCAGTTTAGGTTGATGTGTTCTCAACTCCTGAAGTCCCTTCCAAACACAATGAAAATGGTATAAAATTATGTGCTGACCAGGCTCATCTTCTATCTCTCTTGGACATAAACATTAACCACCTGATAAACCTTTGCATGCCCAAATCCTGAAATCCTCAAATAGCCTAAAATTGACAGTGCCAGCTTGCTCATAATATGACTAATATTCTTCCCCAATCTTCCAAGTCTCCCTGCAGCATTATTCAACCCTCTATGAATGAACAGGTCTCCATTGATGCATCATCTTGATTTTGTCAAGTTTGGCAATGTGCTAGATTGGGGTGACAAATATTTCTAGGGTGACATAGTGCAAAGGGAGCTAGGTGATGCCCAAGCAACAAAAAGCTGAGGACAAGAAGGAGCTTGTACAAGAAGGACTCACCTCAGTTTGTTTTGGGAGGCATATTTATTAGTTGATTTTGCATATTTTTTGAGCTTGGATACAATCCATGAGAGAGATTAATAACTAGTGAGCATAGGGAAGTAAGTAGACTCACAACTAAGGACCTATGCCATGTATATATGATAAAGATAAGGATGTGACATCATCCACTTGGCAACAACAATCTGCAATGGTTCTTGTACCCAATGCAGGCAACCTGGAGAGGCAGCACCTCATGAAGCTCAGCTCCTCTCTAATTACAGCCCATCCTGCACTGATCTGCCCCTCTGCACTTGTCCCTGCCCCATCACCTCTCCCCTATCCCCTAACTCCAGCACCTCAGGCTACACTATTCTTACCATCCTACCCCCAAACTTGCATTTGGTACCAGCAATGATGTTCCATGCAAGGTATGTGCAGCTTGCACATCATCACATGGCTCTTCCTCCTTTTTAGTCAAAGTAGTTAAGGGAGGAAAGGAAGGAGTAGAGGAGCATACAGGTGCAGGTGTGTGTGCTGGTGTATGTGATGAGGATATTGTTACCCAGGAGCAGTGTCAGGGCTACATAGCATCAATAACATGTAAAATGAGTATCCATAGGTTTGATTTGATGAGAAGAAATATGTACCATCAATGTGCATCATCTTTCCTCTGCCTCCAGGACCACTTCCATCATATGAATTCCACTTCAGCAACTCTTTCAGCATGGGGAGCAGCCCAGGTGGCAGCTATAGTGGGTGCTTCTCATCTTCTCCATTGAGAATGGGTTTGATGCCTGTCTTCTTTGCCATCCCATTCCTGTCATCCTTGGAGGAAAGCATTGTTTTCATCTGTCAAATCAATTACCTCCTTCTCCCTCTCTTCCCATTTCCTCTTCCCTTCTGTGAACATGATGCAGCACTGCCACCTTGACCTGCAGAACACAATATTTGCTGTGTTGGAGAGCATCCACAGCCTCTTGTGCACCTTGGAGCCTTTGCTTGAGGAGGAGATGGAGGATGCAGCAAGGAGTGTCTCAAGGTGGGTGTGGAAGGAGAGGACATCATAGGTTAGAAGGTAGCTGTGGGTGGAGAGGTTAGTTGGAAATTGAAGAAAGGAAAGATGAATGTGAAGAAAACCAAGAACAGAATAGAAGGAAGAACAAACAGAAGGAAGGGAAGTATAGGCAAGAATGGAGATATATATGAGTAAGTGCCACAGCACACCAAGGTCACTTACAAGTTACTTCATCTTGGGCCTGACTTTATGTCATATTAGGTCCAACTGCCTGTGCATAAGGTTGAAGGAGAGGAAGTATGCCAAGGATAGAGTGAGCAGGTTCATGTTGAGCTGTGAGAGTGGGCCAAAGGTCAGCTTCATAAGAATGATACCAGACTATGCACACTTACCTCCATATTCAACCATCTCAGCTCTTCCAGCATCATGCTGATGCACTGCATAACTACTGTATGGGTCTTGCCCATCTCTTCCATCATACTCTGGGAAAGCTCAATGATATCTGCACAGCACCACTCAAGCAATGCCTTGATGTCCATTTGAAAGCACACATAGTTGTGCATGCAGCAGAATTAGAGTTCCTTCATTATGTTCTTAAGGGGTGAAAAGTGACACACTATGTTAGAATTGACCATGCACTTCTCTGCATGCAGCACAACCAGCCCTGTAATCACCTCTGTCAGCAGCTGGAAGTGGTTGAGAGCAGGTTGGTTGATTTGTGGATTATGTTTGTGTAAGGCTGGTGGGAAATATTTGGGTTAGGTTGGATCTTATGCATAGTGCAGCCCTGCCAGTTGTGTAGTCCAAGAAAATGGGGAATTGCATTTGAAATGAGTGGTTGTCAAGCAGAGACATGCAAAACCAGGTCCTCAAGCCTGGACTGGGGTGTTTTTAATTACATATGCATTCATATTTAGATGACTCCAAGGCTCAGCCCTCAACCACTCTTTCCTCTGCTATCATTGACACCCCTTGTATGTATTCAACCTTCATAATTTCAGATAAATGGTTGCATTATTGAGCTATAGTTCACATTGCTTTATTTCTCTAATGATATTCCACTTGCCACTGCAGAATAGATACAGCCAGTGCTGTGGATGTGTACAGCCAACATTGAGTGCCACTAATACTTACAGCTGTGCAACTATAGTATGTGTCTTGCCTTGATCTTACATTATAACCAATACAACATCAATGTTAATAGCTACTATAAATTCAAGTAAATTACTCTACTCATCATGCTTTTAGTGCAAAGCCCATCCAAGTGATTTCTCCAATTCCTATATCATTATTGTAGTTTCCAAATCAAAACCATTCTTTTGCATCCTTTACATTTTTGAATTCCTATGGAATAAATCGAAGACTTGACCACAAATGCCAGTCCCTTTTACATGTATGATCATTGACACCATACTGTGCAAGTATGTGGATTTTGTTCTCCTCCTCTTCATACCACCCATGGGCTGGATCACTAAAGTAAATTGTCAGTTTCCATGATGGAGATACAGCAAGAGAGGCAGAGTGACACCTCTTGAGCTTAGTAAGACTACCTGCATGCTAATTCACAATTAAGTGATCAACACACAGAATGATATTTACAAATTGACATACTCTTTTGCTCAACTGGATGTATCTGCAGTACATTTAGGAAGCAGGCCACCTGGTCAGTCTTGGGATCAAAACCAAGATGTTAATAGAAGTCCCAAAGTGCATCTAAGTTCTGGGAGTCCAACACAAGGCTTCTAACACCAGGATATAGGTTGATCCTGGGTTCTTCTAATTCCCATGAGATTATTTCCAGCTCTGCCATGCACTGCTTCCCATCCTCATCTTTTGACCAGTACATATCTGGCCTGTTGACAACACCATTGGCACTCATCTTTGGAGTGCAAATAAATAAATATAGTTTCTCGATCTCTGACCATAATGATGATTGAGTAAACCAACTTTGCATTTCAACCTTGCAAGAAATGTCACAGACTGATTATTTTTAAGTTGAGATATAGAAGTTATAAGACTAATCAATAGAGTTTGCATACCTACGGCAAGCTGAGAAGATGATCTTTGAGCCAGAAGCAAATTCCATGCAGAGCTCCAAATTTGATTTGCTTGAGAAAAGAATGCATCCTTAATGGCTTCTTCATCTAACCTTCCGATGTCAAATTCCCAAGTGCATGTGTTATCATAAGGCTCAATGGACGAGTGACAGTCCTTGTGCCAATGGTAAATCTTTGAGAAATGCATAAGCCCTTTCAACTCGAGTATGATGATGATGTGTACAATATGCACTTGCCTTGTCCATTTTCCAGCATCCCAATCATTTATGGTCACATATTTCGAAAAGTGCCCGTAGTAAGATTGGGATGAACAATTTATAGTGAGATATTTTACTATGTCGGCAGAAGAGAAACGTCCAATTAAATGTGGAGAGAGTCCAATGAAAGGGCCAGAATCCATGGAGAAAGCCTGATAAGAATCCCAATCCTCCCATATTTCACCAAGTGAAACTTGATCTATTGATTGCTCCAACATAAAAAAAAAAGTGGAGCTTGTCAACGGAAATATCATAGCATGAAAACGAGTCAATTGTGTGCGTCTGCAAGGCTGCTTTACCGTGGCTACATCTGGTGTTCGGAAGTCTATTATAGACCCTAATGTATCCACTATTCGGCCACGACTAAATTTGATTTGAGGGAGACCATGTCGAGATATGGAACGATATACATGAGGCACCGTTGGATCGGATCTCATGCAGTCCTGCGGTACATTTATTCGATAACCAAGCACAGTGATTATAATGCTTACCATTGAGATAAAAAGGCGACCTTCTTCGTCTAACAGGGTGCTAAATGTGTATGGCACGCCAGCAATGTCATGGTTATAGGAGTTATAAAAGAACAAAGAGTCCCCGCTGCTGGTGAAATGGAATCCAAGTTGATAGCCATGTAAAGTCCGAGCGAGAAATCCATTTGCCTCCTATTCAAAGTAAGATTCGAGGAGGAGGATTTATCAGTCTCTCGTGTACTTACCTCATAGTCTTGTAACTACGTTTATGTAAGTACTAAGCAATTGCAATACCAGGAGTAAAAAGATAATATTATCATGCGATAACGGAAAACAACATACTCTACGGGGTTCAGCGTTTTCTGGAAATTTGTACTCTATGATGAACGCCTTTCCAGGAGGCTCAGGTAGAGAAATTTTAGAAGATAAAGCAACCTCACCTTGATGAAAAGCAACGCAGGATGCGTAGTCGATTGCGAGATGGCAAAGATCTGAAGCATCCGTGGATGACTGACACAAGTAAACAAAATATCAGTCAGCTAAAATGAGTTCACAGTTGGGCGCACACCGTCGAACAGCAGATAAGTATTCCAAATCTATTTTCCACCGCTTTGCGTGAAAAATCAGTATCGAACGGTTTGCTTTTACTGTATATTGATGTCCGCACCTTCATGGCATCCTTTCCCTTGTATGAACGAACCATACGTATTTCCCTGAATCCAGCCAGCTTGCAAAGCTGGTATTCCACATCATCTGGCTGAACTTCTCCTGATCCTTCCAGATTTTCAACCATGTACAACTCGCTTGACCGAAATTGGCGAAACTAATCCAGATAAACATCTACCGGTATCAAATAAAGAACAAGACTCACCTCCGAAATATCCACAGTCCCGATAACTTCTAAGCTATTCGATGAAGCTCGAGACTGGGATTCATGAGCCATTAAGCCAACCTGCAGCCGAGTGCGCATGGTGTTTCGAAGCTGTGCCACTATTATTCAGTCGATCTGCCTCAAAAATAATATGGAAGATGTTATAACTAACTATCAGATTGTCTCGCAAGGTTACAACTTCCTTCTGATATTTTGCGACTAAGCCTTCGATACTGTCCGATTTCAAGTATTGGTTAATGAATGTCGAATTGGAGCGCAACATAGTCTCGTTCAAGTCTCTGACCATCCGATCCAGACATCTATAGAAACAACTTCCATTAAAAATTGGAAACGGGTCAATAAACCAGCTACATGCGCATCAACTTTATAGCAAAGAACTTTGAATTCTGCAGAAGCCTCAGCAGCCTCTGGGCTCCCCACGACTTCATCCCGTATAATCTGTATGATATTGATGATATCGTCGGCAACGACTTTGTAATCTTCTATGTTCTTCTTCAATTTCTAATGTGGGAAATCATAATGCCATATATTTGAGCGTCGGACAAATACATGGAAGATTTTAACACAAACCCGGATTGGCTGGAGAAAAATAGAAAACAGACTCGCAGCGTTCTTGATATACGGAAATGGCGTTATTTCTCCAGCAGCTGCTGTTGCATCTGCGAATTTTATAGCGATTGTAACCCAGTCCAGATTGGTCGGGCTTGTGGAACGACGCGAAGTCGAGATTTTGCGTAGCCAGTGAGGGGGCATTGTGAGATAAACCTGGAAAGTGGAAAAAAAATGGAAGAAGGGAGGGGCAGACAGAAGTCGTGGCAGCAGATGAGATAGCGTTTGATCGGCATGTTGAGATCCAGGTAACAGTGGCTAAAAAAAGATAGTCCTGAGGAGGCATCCTCCCTTGTACTGCCATCTCGGGACAACACCTCCGTTAACGCCTTTTGTACCGTCACAGCCGGGTGAGTCTGTGTCCGCCCATGACAGAACTAATCCTTTGTCACAGGTACTACTGTAACACCTACTGCCCCCCTCGACCCCCCTCCCTCGACTCCCCCAAGCCCCATATCAAGCTTCATGACCACTATTTGCTGATTACACTGCAGACCCTACCAGGCGACAGCATCAGGGGTGGTCAGTATGGTTGATTATAGGCCGATTCTGCTATTGATTTTGATTCTGATTCTGGAGGGCCAGAATCGTGGGAAGTACTGATTTTGCAGAATCAGAAAAGCGGCTCTGGAGCTGTTTTTTCATTCGATTCTGCGTTCGATTCTAGCTGCAGTGATGGGTTCATGGGTTCAAGTCCAATTAAATACATATTTATTTTATTTTCCACACAAAGTAATTTAATTCAAATATATATTTAATTAACTGTAGCTACCCATTGTCATGATCGCCTCCCTCATCATGGCTAGAGGATGTATAAAAGTAATATCAAAGCAGAAGTCTGGAGGTAAAAAAGACAGCAAGGTGAATGCAAGTGCAAGTACAAGGAACTTCATACTGGTGTGAATACATGTTCTCCACCTCTTCTTGCACCATCCAGGATAACCTTGTCATTAGCAGACCACTGGAAATTCCACTCAATCATCCCAGTCTTCTGCATCGGCCTCATGTCCTCCAAGTTCGTCCCCGGTACTTGAGGATTCAATGTCAGAATCACTACTGGAGTCCTCACTGCTGTCAGAATCGTTGCTTGACTTGATGGACTCCGATATGCTGCTAGTGTCTGAGAGCAAGTCAATGTCAAAGAGAATATCATGGCGAAGGGAAGTAGATGGAAACAAGTTAAAGTGGTTGTCAACATCCTGGAGAGGTTCCATGTGCACATGTCGACGAAAGCAGACGTTACAGCGGTCACAGCGCTGTATCCGCTGTGCATGCATCTTATTCTAAGCCCAGCTTGTAAATACTCATGGGAAATTTTTCGGAGACATGCTTCGACTCGTTTCGATTTTCTGGGTCTGATTCTGTAATCAGAATGCCTAATTTTTTGCTCCATTCCCGAGAAATTAAGTTGGTAGCCTTTGATTGACCAAGACTGTACAAACATTGCACAGAAACACATGCAACACTGATACGTGGATGTTAACTAAAACTTCTGCCACAGTCATGTATTAGTGTAAGTCTGCCCAGAAAGCTATCATCGTCAAGTGCTTTAGTAATTCGGGCAGTCAGATAAACGAATTCTTGTCTTGTCTATTGGTACTGTTCAAAACTTCGCATTTTGCGACCGGTCTGTTTGTACTATACGTGTGTAGGTTGATGTACCCTCTACTCCCGAAATCCAATCTGAACGCAATTGAATGGCATTAAAGTGACGTATTTACCCAAGTTCACCTTCGTAATGCGAAGAGGCCCAGATTTCTCAGGCGGAAAACATGGATGGTGAAGAAGAGCTGGGATTGTACGCTTGGACAGGTGAGAACTTCAACCTCGGGACCTGGCCAGGAACATCCAAACGAACATCATAATCTCTAAGGTGGCTGCAGCAGTAATGTATACGCCCTTTTACGTACCTAGCGTAAGCCCCACGTCGATCTGTGAGAGTGGGTCAATGGTGAGCTTCGTAACCTTCGCACCTGTCTCGTACGCCAGCACTCTGAGCCCCCGGGGGTGGTACTTCATGAAGCTCAGCCCCTCGACGGTTGCGGCGTCCTCCTCGAGCATCGCGTTGAGCAGCAGCACGAAGATGTGCGAGAAGTCATAGTTCTGCAGGAGGGTCCAGATGAGCTAGTGCAGGCCAAGCCTGCGCGTGAGCACGAGCAGATTGGACGTCGCGGGATCGTGAATTTAGGAGAGTATAGTAGACTCACGGAAGGGGCGGAGGATCGGCGTGCAGGGTTAGGTATGAGACTTGAGACGTGGCTGGTTGGATAGATTCTTATGCAGTCCCGTTGGCCGTGTAGTATAAGGAAATGGGGTATTACTGCTGAAGCGAGCGTAGGTACGTCACTGCCACGTCCGAACAGAATCCGGCACAACGATCATTGCTTACGTGAGAGGCTGGCAGTGCCCTCTGCGTCCTGCCGAGCGCTGAACTTCAGTGAACAGACCTGGAACAGAACCTCGACGTCCTCAACTCTCGGAGACGGGCCAGGCTCTCAGTTGCCAGCCAATAATACATCTTACTTTTTTATTTGCTTACTGTCATAATATTAACACATTAGTATCATAGGCTCACGCTGTATAATTTTCGTATTCAACCGATGTCTACCAACGAACGTATTTGCGGAGTTACAGCGGTGAGGGAGCTCCTTGACCTATGTATTGACACAATAAAGATGATCATAGGTGCAGGGCTTCGTATGGAATGAAGTGCACATAGAATCGTTATTTGATTGTCGCAACAGCTCCCGGCGGCCATTTCCAAGCACTACTCGGGTGTTAAGCCCTGCACCGCAGTATGAAATTCTCAGTATAACTCGAAAGCAGAGATAAATACTTCCTCACCAAGCGAGAAGATGATAATGCTGTAAGAAATACATGTTATAGATGAAGCAAGTGGTAAAAGACAGTCTACAAATTAAATCCAAAAGAGGGCTCGAGAGGTCCTGCACTTCCGTTCGACGAGACGAACCTGGATGAATCATACTCCGTGATAACTGGCTCAGTAAGAGGAGTCACTGTCCGACGGAGGGACTGTCGGCGAGACAGAACGGCAGTTTCATTCGTCTTGGATTCGGAGAAGTCCTCTAGATCGTCAGCTTCAAGGCCCTCTCTCCGCAGATACCATCTGTAAAAAATGGTGACGACAATAGCAAGGTTGCAGACGAGGAGCGATATAGACGCCTACATCATAATTAACAAATGGCGCCAGAATTTGTGTGCAAATGAAATACAACCTCGAGGTAACAAAGCATTCCTCCAACGAATATTGTTTCGGATCCAAGTTGGATATTTCCCAGAACAAAAATAGTGATCACGATCACGGACAAGAATGTCAGAATACTAGACGAGAATAAAACAAGAATCAAGCGACGTTGGTTTGGGGGTAACTTGATGTGCCAAAGGAAGAGCAATGGGCAAATAGTAAGGAGAGCGTCGGAGACATAATCAACTGTTTTTAACTTCTTAGGAACCATTGCATAAGAGTCAGATAAATCATCACTCACATATAATGATAATTATCGGCATGACCAACATCCCATTTGGCGCTGTACCCAGTCCCGTAACACACGTGTTCCGTACGTAGCTACCACCGTTTCGAATTGCCATGGTTGAACCGCAAGTTAATGTTGATGTGAGAAGAAGTATGGTGTACATGATCGTCAGAACGATAGCAAGAGCCAATCCGCAATATCTTGCTTTATGGCGCGGTGGAAACACCCTGGCAAGCGAGAGACCAAGGCTCACGCGAGAAACCCTTTTATCGCGCATTCAATCTCGGAAATCCCCAGTTTTATATTTGCTTACCACGTTATGGTGTAGAAGGGAAATGCGGAGAACCAGTACGAATAGAGGATGGCGGGACCTTGAGGCGTGTCTTCGACTGTATATAGCGGCCATAACCATTGGACAATTATTGCAAAGCGAGAATAGGAATATAGCTTACGTGGGTGTTTGTATACAATCCACATAATCGAAGCATAGATGAAATCGATGACGAAGGGAATTATAACCATATAATCGTCCCACCACATACGACGTGTCTGAATACGGCTATAGAGCCGTAGACCTGTCGAACCAAGAGCGAAAAGGTGGAGAATGAATATGCACACTTGTGGGATGGCAGTAGAGATTGCAGCAAAGCATTGACAAGGTGCATTAGCATCAGCGTGATTTTGCAGGAGGAGGCGCTACTTTACCTTTCCAAGCCGTCAATGACTCCTGATGCGATAACATTAGGCCCGTGATCCAGAATCAGTTGCCTAGCGTTAATGCGTAATTCCCGGATGACGAGTATCTTCACCTCCAGTGGAAGTAGGAAATAGGAAGGAGCAAGTCAAGAGGCCATGGAACGATATAAAGTGTCAAACAACTAAATTACGTCGGGGTTCTGCTGACAGGTGCCTAACGGGTGACTTCGGTTGTCATTCCCACAAGCCAGCGTCTGGGTCCTATTTAGTACATATAACCGCCACCGGGGTCCTATGTTCATTTCGCACTAATACTATCGTGTAACCAGGACTACATGTGCCGCGGCTTCCACCTTCCTGCGCAGGCTGCCGACCACAGTGCTGGTAAAAATGGTGGATTGAGAATCCTACAAGATTTTTGAGAGCATATCTTGAGCGAGACTTACAGCATCAAAAAATTTTATGGGCTATTTTAGATTCTTGGAAAATTCTCAAGAGAATGAGAGCGTTAGAAATGATTTCCAGCGGGCATAATTGGAGACTAGTCTGCTCGCACTAATATGCTTGTGTAGTGTAAGCTTATGTCTGGCACATAATCCCTACTCCCGAAATTCTGTTCAAGCTCAACGAAAATGAATAACACTATGCCCTGACATGCGATTATCCTCTATCTCTGTCATGAACAAACGCTTGATAAAGCACAAACCCTCAAATCCCCGAGTAATTTACTCGTAATGTTCTTCATCATATTCCAAGTTACATACCTGCATCATCGTTCACCTCACCGTTGACGTCGGGATCCCCGTTGGAGCATTGTTTATGATCGGAACGAGCTCGGCAGTATACTAGCTGAGGTCGACGAAGATCTCAGGGATCGCGTAGTAGGAGGAAGACAAAATGATGCCCCAGCGGAGGACGCTGAAGGTGAGAAGGAGGTTGCATTGTAAACTTAGATAGGCGTGAGCGGTTGAGACTCAACTGCGTTTGCCTTCGAGAGATATTTCTTAGTCGGTTTCGCGTAGCGTTTGAGCTCGGATATGAGCTGGGAGGGAGGGATAGCGGGGAGCGCGCATAGGAACGAAGGAAACACTTACACCTTAGTATCAAACCTCGTTCGCACGACAGCAACGTGTTCCTTTCGCGGCGTTCCTGGCAAAGACAGCACTGTTGTTCGCGGCGAACCCTACAACCTCGATGTCACCCTGGCCCTTTTATATAATTCTCCTGTTCTCCGCAGCTGTCTCGTATCCCAACAACCTGAGCCCTTGTATGCGCCACATCATGAGGCTCAGATCCTCGCCGGTTACGTTGAGAAGTAGGACGGGGGTGACCGGGAGTCATAGATCTGCAGTAGGGTGCAGACGAGCCGGCGCGTGAGCACGAGAGGTCGGACGCTGCGGGGTCGTGGATTCTGGAGAGGATAGACTTGTGGAAGGAGAGGATGGACTTGTGGAAGGAGAGGATGGACTTGTGGAAGGAGAGGAGGGTCGGCATGCTTGGGATGGTTTAGAGTCGGAATTGAGGCAGGTTGCGTTAAGTCGCGTGTCTCGCCGGTTGGATGGATTCTTATGCACTCTCGTTGGCCGTGTAGGACGAGAAAATGGGGGTTGCATCGAAACGAGTGGGTATTCTTTACGTACATATTCGCGTCATCCTCTTCGAGGTACATTCCCATTAGGGGAAAGGGTCCAAATTGGGCAGATGTCTCGAAGAGATGAGTATTCGGAGATTATAGCAGTTGCCTCGAGTTCTACACGAACTTTTCACTAATTTTGAGAGTGGGCGGCGAGCGCACATATAACTTACAATTCGGACATGAAGCTGGTCTTACTTGTTTACGTACCTTCACAGTATTTACATCTATTGATTTCTGAAGCTTAAGGCGTTGGCAATACGATGACCAATTTCGAATCCACTACTTACTAACGTCGACATTGACTATGGGGAAGCTGAACATTGCACACCACAAGTCCTATCATCCATACCGGAAGGACAACATCGAGCGCGTGCGGCAGGATGAGGAGGAGGCTCGGCTGAAAGAGGAGAAAGAGGAGGGCCGGATGATGCTTGCGGTGCGCTCTTCTGCATCATCTAAGCCACGTTCTATCCAATGCTCACTTACTTGCTCTTTTTCTTATTGTAGGATTCTGAAGCTCGCATCGAGCTCCTGCGTGAACGTGCCCTGCCCTCTTCATCGAAGAAGAAGAATAAGTACAACGACACCGCCGAGCTCGATGCGATCCTCGCTGGCAAGCCCCGCGCTCTGCCTTCCGAGACGACAGGGCAAGGTTCTGGCCCCGTGCTGCCCACGACGAACGGGCACATCAATTTCTTTGAGGACTTCGAGCAGGTCCGTCTCTCATCCTTTTCCTCTTATCGTTTTGTGTTCTTTTTCTTACGAGAATCCCACCAGACGTCCATCCGCGCAGCGCTCCTCTCCGCCTCGGCTAAGCACCGAGCTGCAGCGTCCACATCGAAAGAGACGGAGAAAGGCGTCCCGCTTGCTCCGGAGAAGAAGGATCTGAACCCATGGTACTCCTCGCGCAGCGTGGAAGACGCCGAGCGTGCTAGAGAAGAGGAAGACGAGCGGGAAAAGGAGAAGAGGGAAGAGAAGAGGTATGCCTTTCTCTCTCCCCCTTCTCGTATGTGTTTATATGACAGCTAACAACATGCGAACGTATTAGGAAACGAGATACCCTCCGCAAATCGATGCACGACCCCCTAACAAGCATCACCAAGCAGCTCGCAGCTCGGCCCTCCTCCTCCATGGCACCACCACCCCGCCGTCCGCCTCAGCCGTCTTCTTCCTCACCCTCCTCCATCGGCGCGTCCCTCTCCTCCGAGCGCATCTCCCGCGAGTCCACGGAGCGCCAGCGCGCCCTCGCGCTCATCCAGCGCCGGCAGCGCGCGCTCGCGGGGAGCGAGACGCCGAGCACCGTGCGGGGCGGTGTGGACGAGGAAGAGGGGTATGGGGACGTGTATAATCGCCGGGAAGTAGAGGCGGCGCATCGGGGGCGAGAGCGGTGGGGTAGGAAGGAGAGGGGATGGGGTGATAGGGGTGGGGATAGGGACAGGGACAGAGGCTGGGGCGAGGAGAGGGACAGGGACAGAGGCTGGGGCGAGGAGAGGGACAGGGACAGAGGCTGGGGTGGGGAGAGGGATAGAAGGAGGGCGTGATTGAGCAAAGAGGTGGGTGTTCATTTTCGCTTGTCCGCTCGTAGAGTGGAACGCTTATCATGCTTTACAGTGCCCTGGCGCCCTTCTTTCGGGCTGTTACGTACTCAGAGGCCTATCGTGCTCTCTTAATATCTCTTGCCGTTCCTTTTTACCTTCCTTCACGCTTTTTAGGCCCCGTCGACAACGATCCCATGCGGAACCGTCAACCTCAACTAGTCCTTCTGTGGCCGTCCTCGAGCGATTGGACATACATTATTGACGCTCGTCGTTGATCATCGTAGATGGTGTCGCCACATTGTGAAGGTGCTAGATTCCATCCCCAGTTGCCAGTCCATTGCCCTCCGCCACAAAGATGCGCGAGAACTAGCAGCGTAGCCTTATAAAGTCCCCTGGTTTCGGTGTGCAACCATATCGCACTCTGAGCTGCTTGGTGACTGTATGCTTCCAGAGTATCTGTTCCCCAACCTCTCACTCATACTGGTGTTTCTTCCTTTTGCCTATTATGGGATTTTCTCTCATTGCGCTGTCAGCGGGGTACATTGGTCCTCTGACAGCGCTCGCACGCTGTATGCCAATCTGCAGCTCTAGTCGTTGCCATCGGCGCCTTGCTTTATGAGTTCTCATACACATTGTCGATGATGCTACCCCGACTCCACTCCCTGGCTGTCCTATGACTACCTCCTCCCCTATTCAGACGACTTTAGCCCAATTCCACGGAGCGCAATACCACATACCCTCTCCTCCCACTCAATTCTTCCAGGTTGCATCGGCGGACTTACTGCACGATAGTTCGTCTACAGCGCTACCTTCACCAACTCCATGAACTTCTTTTCATATCGCCTCCCCATCCATTGGCTGATCATCATCTACCTCGTGATGTCGCTCGCTAGCAGCGATGCTATGGGCTGGTTTCGCCACAGCTCACTGTGTCGATTAGTGTACCTTCAACTACCTACCTCGTCGACCGGTTCCATCGTCACCTACCCTATCGACTGAGGCATCTTCATCCTCCTCTCGACCCGGTCGTCCTCGAACACCCTATCCTCTGTTTTTTCTTTGTGCCACCGACGAGTTCACTGTCAACTACCCCATCTTTCTGGTTTAGTGTCTCTGTTCCCTCGGTCGATGCATAGCCATCTAGCCGGTTGACCACTACCTAGGCCGTTGGCTAGTTTACCGAAACCTACCTGGTGCCTACTCCTTAAGCTTGCTTATGCTTAAATCCTTGTGTAATTTGTGTGCCCTAATTCATCAACGCCTACTCCCTCGACTGAATCATAATCACCTACGTCTTCGGCTGGTTTGATACTATTTATGTCGTCGACTAGTTCGCCAGCGCCTGCCTTTTGACTGCCTTCAGTTCACCTACCGCGTCGATTGGCTTGTCGTTGGCATCAATCTGCGCCATCAGGTGGCTCAGGTCACCTATCCGTCATCTGGTTCACTATTGCAATGGTTGCTTAAACTTCCTTACCTCCGTAGGATATTATTTACATCTCCAAGTGATATCTTCGCTGTTATCGCGATAAATAGTTCTCCTGGCCATTTCGATATCGTTACATTCTAAGGGATTCTAATGCGGCATGTGCGCATTATTCAGACACTATTTTAGAGTCCACGTTCTGTAGATCATCTTCAAATGTCTTCAACCTCTTTGATCCGTGACATTGTGCTGTTTTTCCGCCACCAGAGAAAGATAAGCTGAGTGAACATTTGGAGAAAGTACGCCACGATTGAATTTTGGACCGGCGGTGATTGAAAACCAGCGAAGATGGCTGGAGATAAATCCCCTCCCTCTCCCTTGTCGTCACTCAAGGACAGTAGAGCGAGAAAAAATCTTCCAAAAAAGTAAAACGTTATACTCTAGCCGAAGAGAATATTTCCATCTGACCTATGAAATGATTTACGAAGTCCTTCGGATGGTATACGGAAGAGAACTACAGGTAAATTTATTTATTCGAGACATGGGGAGAAAAAAAATATGTTTCATCATTTTGTGGTCCAGAGGCCCTGTTAGTTAAAATAGACATGGAGTGGGCGTTTCGAATAGGAGAAAATGAAGCACTCAGCTTCCACAATGCTGGGTAGGGTGTGGGTCTGTAACGATGGTTTTTTCTACTTAGAATTCACAAAGATCTCAGACGTGAAAGGAATATCTTGTGCTTTTTTCGAATAACTTAGGAGAGCATAGAAGACTATGAACGCTATGAACTCCGAGGCTTGAACGATCATCAAAGGAAAAATGCACTTACTTTCTCTTCGGGAGTCATGAGAGGCGCAAGGAGCGCTGGGAACGCCGAAGGCATCGCAATGGATGCCCTCATTCAAGGACGTTCTGATGAGATTATATATCTCAGCTGAGACGGCTACCCAGAACTAATAAGGAAAATGTAGCATCAACTCGAGGTCGAGCAACATACATATGATCCAGTGACCTAAAGAAAAATTATGTCTGAAGACCCGCAGGCTCCCGCACGGGTGAGATAGTCAACCTTATAGGTGAAAGTGATAGGATGGTTTGTCTTACTGGATTCATGTCAGCCTTTCGAGCTTTTTTTTTGTAAGTATCGTCAATTGAAGAAAACAACTACAATAACAGTAATATCAGGTATGGGAGAAATACGTGCCTTCACTAAGTTACTTTCAATCGCTTCCTCGCTGCCTATTACTAAGTACTTGAATAGATTAGAAATAATTTGATGATAATGGGATTCACAGAGCAGAGTAGACGCTGGACTAGATTAAGCAAAATATGCGCCCTCTTATCTAGCCCAATGACGCGTGTATGGAGGGTAGAAGAGCAACAAGGAGCATGATCGAGACCAAATGGGGAAGCCTTCGCGTCGGCGTGACTACCGTCACTGTGTGACAAGTAACCAGCACGCGCCATGTTGTTTTTGACACCATCGTTCAGCTAACACCAAGCTAACACTTCTACTTCCACTCTTCCTAATCTCCTTCATCTGTTATACCTTTCATTCACACTCATCAATGCAGCGTCGTGCCCAAAGCGTACGACACTATGCACGACCCTCTCTGGCTCTCGGTGCTGACGACCTCGGCATGCTCAGGGAAGGCGACGAGTCGAACGAGGATGTGCTAAGGAGGCAACTGCTAGACAAAGATAGGGACAACGATAGAGTGCGTATCTTTGCTAGTCTCATTAAAAATCTTGTGTTGATTCGCGTTATCCTCATGCGGAACATAGTTACAGACACAAGTGCAGGTTCTACAAGCACAGCTGGCCCAGCGACCGCCACTAGAACGGATTCAGGAGCTGGAAAAAGAGTACAAGAACCTCGATCTACTTCTTCAGGGGACGCAGAGAGAGAATGAGCGGTGTATGGCTGAGCTAGAACGGTTCGTCCACTCTATTTGATTGCTTTTGTTCGACTGCTTCTCACTCTGTAAACTTACTACCAGTGCCAAAACGCGAGAAAAGATGCTGGAGCGTGAGTTGGCCAAATTAGCGGGCGAGAATTGGCAGGTAAGTCTCCTTCATGTATCGTCTCTTGCCATATACAATCAGTTCGATGATAATCACTCCCATTTTCGGGCAGACATCTCTTGACATCTCGCCTTCCTCTGTCCCTGCGCGTGCCGGAGGTATCCTGCATCAACGTTCCAACACGCTCTCATCATCACCTATGTCCATATCGTCCCCAGAAGAGCCTTCTCCAAAAACGGCCGAACAGCAGCAAATCACATCTGCGAAAATCGAGGAGATTAGGTTATTGATTCTAGGGATGGACCAGCGTCTGGAAACCCGGGAGGAAAAGCTAGTGAAAACGGTTGAGAGGGCGGAGAATGAGGGCAAACGATTCGAGGAGATTCAGAAACAGATTGCCGCGGATGTGTAAGGCAATGCGAAAGAGAAGGGAGGGGTTATCTGTTTCATCACTGTCTTTTTTTGCTTCCTTTTGTCGCATTCATTTGATCATGTGCTTACATCTCATTCACCGGAACTTTTCAATACATCTATGCTTCATTTCGATCACATGCTATTCCCTGAAAGACTCTGGGAGCAGCGACGATGCCTGGAACTATTTGAGCTGGACGCTGAGCACTACATATTGGAATCTTTACTTTGCAATTGATCCTAGACAGTACTGGGGTTGTGACGATAGGCGCATGCCGGCATTGTTCATCTGCCTTGACAACAAATTCAGATTCCAATTATTTAATAAGCATTGAGGGGATCGCGCTGACCCAGTTAACTTAAACTCAGCCCTACACAACCAGATTTTCAATGACAGCTAAATGCAAACCTGTAGACCACACCAGATATCTTAACAGCAAGCCACAGACTAGTAAAGCTTCCACCAACACATCATTTAGACAAGAGAAGTGAGCGGTGTTAAGGACAAAGATCCACTTGGTAATCAGGAGGCATAAGGCCAGAAGTGTACAAGAAGTAAATGCAAAAAGACATTATATATGCAAGTCTTCATAATCTGTTTGCCGAAATTCACTACAGCATCAATTGACGCGTAGCAAGCTTCCAGCAAAGAGAAATTCAGAAAAAAAGTAAGTGAATCCCCCGACGACACAAGCCAGTAGTGCAGCGGCAAGGTCATCACGTCCCGGTGTTGCAAGCAGAGCACCAAGAACTGGAGCGGCAAAAATAAGATAACCAGAAATGAGGCCGGTGGCCCCATAATAGAGGTTAATCTATTAAGAACAGATACTACACTTGATCTAAGCCAAAAGGCCAGAGTGGTAAAGATTCAGAATGCAGGCGTCTAGCTTTTATACTTAACCTATGCGCACGGACCAGGGCCTTGGGGCGCTTATTTGTATCTATTTCCTTCCGAAGGTATTGCCTGTCCGTATGTTCGCGCGTCGCGGCCATGGTGCAGTGTCTGGAACCGAAATAGCCCGATTTGGGTGTTTACAATTCTCCTTTTGGGCTGTTAACGCTTTTGGTTATCAGTTCCCACCTACCTTGTTAACACTCCAAATACAGTTATTGCACTTCACACGCCCCCAAAAGTAGCTATCCCATGTAGTCATGTGACCAAAAATGCGGCACTGCTGTGCATCTGCTGCCAATACAGTGCTGTTTTTGTTTCTTGTCTTTCTCCCTCAGTTCTTAACGGATTCTCTTGATTTAAAGTGGAAATATTAAATATGGCAGGTGGCAAACCTGAAGGAAGTATCAATAAGCCAGGACATCATGCTGGTGGTTCTAGAACAGGTGCTGGAAGAAAGAAAAAGGCTCAGATATCCACTTTTGGGACTGTAGCTCTCTCTGAATCATCTTCTGAGTCATCCTCAGAGAAGGGGGAAGATGAGAACACCTGTATTTGATTTCTAATATTTTTATATTGACCAACTGGCTGAAAATCACTCAGCTATAGGTTCAAAAAGATCCTGCTATATGCCTTCTAAAGGACCTCAAAGCACTCTGGACCTTTTCTTCAGTAGAATCTTCTTCACTTGTATATTAATTTCAATATCTAACTTTTAATTTTCAGATAGACAGCTAGACACAGAAGAACATGCTCAAGAAGTTGCATCTATAACTACATCTGGACCTGCTACTTTGCCTGAGACTGGCAGTACTAGCATGGCTGTTGATCCTTCTTCTGCTAATTCACAGTATATCATTCAGCAAAATTTGAGAGCAGGTATTTAATTTTTAATTTTTGAGTTACAAGAGATCTAATTCATTTTTCTATGTAGCAAAGAATTTGCAAATATCTCTTGACACAGCAGCTGTGCAAAAACACAGTGCTGCAGAAAATTTGGCTAATGATTCTGATTCTGGCTCTGACTGTGATACTGATAGTGATATTGGACATGATTCTGGATCTGAGAAAGAGTCTCCACCTACTGGAGAACCTGCAGATAGTATTACCTCCCTTTATCTGGCAACCATAAAGGCTAGACTTAGTTCAGAAATGCATAATGGTGGAAAACCATTATGCTATAGTCAAGGACAGTTCTGGATTCATCCTCAAGACCCCTACTTCTTGATGAGAAAGGCTGAACTATCAGATAATGTCTCACCTGAGACATTGTATCACCCTTCAGTCTTTGTCTGGCTTCCACATTTACTGGATTCAAAACCATTAACATGTTTTAAAGCTGGCTGCAAAAATGCTGGAGATTCCTCTAATAATCTATCTGTGAAAGGCTTTAATGACAAACCTATTGCTTGCAGAGTAATTACTCTTGATGGATCATACTATATCATCACACAAAGAGTTGAATGCTCTTGCAAGAAAGGAGGCTGTGGATCTTCCTGGAATTTATATGACACTAGAATCATGGAGCAACTTGAACATGGACTAGTAGCATCATTTCCTGCATTCTTAACTCATTGAAGTGGAATTGATAAATCTCTGATAACATTAATTTGCTCAGGAATGGCTCATTTATTGAGCTCTTCTGCTTGGGCAAAGATATTGAGAGAGATGCATATACAAGAGCATGACTTACATGAACTGGCATATCTTCATGCTATTGCTTGTGGAGAAAAAAGGAAAAGACAGTTCTAAGCTGGAGAAAGTAATTCAAAAGCCTATACACTGTTCTCACAGTTTTCTGATAAATCTGGATATGCTGGGCATTCTCCCCATCGTTCTTATATAACTACAGTATATCTGGACTATATGAACCATATATGCCCTATCCTTGATCAGTGCATCTCAACATTAACAGCCAAAGTTATTAAGTGGGATCATTCTTTTAAAGTACCAAAGTACT
>JASFDH010000606.1:0-21461 GCA_036937195.1 Nidularia pulvinata
CTGGTTATGATAATGCAGCAGAGACATTTGAGAAAGTGAAGAAGATTGATACGAAAAAGTATGATAGTGGGGTGTGTGTTTTTGCTCACTGTATGTAAGCGCAATATTAATGTGATCATTCCTCTAGACAGTGCTCGAGATGATAGCAAAGGTTGCAACAGACCGTGTCCGGCTTGACCAGCTGAAGCCTATGCAGAGAACTCATCAATTCAGCACTGATCAAGATGAAAGTGGTGGAACTCGCCTCAACTCCTCTGCCTATAATAGCAAATTCCGGGAAGGACAGGTATTAATATCTATATTATTGAATGATAGTTTTCTCCATACTTATCTCAAACCTTAGAATATTCGTATGTCAGTTCAAGCAAGCAATGGCCAGAACAACTATGTTCAGCATGGTGTTATAGCAGCTGTAAAGGGAAGATCTGGGCTCCTGGACACTTCTCGATCTCTCAGTAACAAGACTGTGACCACTGTGCTATCTATTGGGCGAGATGATCCTACAACAGCTGAAGCTCATCGAGATGCTACTATTCTCCGAATTCTACAAGGAGAGGAACAGCTACTCAGTGACAGTCCTTGGATCCAGAATATCTGGTTTCCTTCTACAGATGGCTTACTATCTTGGCCTGAGGATTGGTCCAAACACCCTCCTATTTCTTCCAGACATTCTGCTCCTCCTTCAAATCCATCTGTTTCTGGAAATCTGCCTCGTCTCAATGCATCTCAGCAGAAAGCAGTGAACACTATGCTTTCTCCCCTTGACAAACATCGTCTTATGCTTATTCAGGGCCCTCCTGGTAGTGGAAAAACCTCTGTTATTGCTGCCTTTGTGCAGCTGGCTGTTCAATCAGGTCAGACTGGAATCTGGCTTGTTGCTCAATCCAATGTGGCTGTCAAGAATATTGGGGAGAAATTGCTTTCTGAAGGCTTTTATAACTGGCGACTTCTTGTTTCTAGAGATTTTCATGATGATTGGTGAGTAACTCAATCTTCTAGATAATCACTATATTTATATCTGTCATAGGAATGAGCATCTGTATACAAAATTGCAACACTATGTTGTCTGTTCTAGTCAGATACCCAGATCTCAATTTCAAGGCTGTCAGGTGATGCTCTGCACCCTCAGTATGCTTTCAAATAGATTGATCCCTTTTGTCACATCCTCTGTTCCACTCAACACAATCATTGTGGATGAAGCAAGTCAGATTGAAATGGGTCAGTATATACCTGTTTTTGCACACCCCAAGGCAGTCTTTAGGAAGGCATGTTTTATTGGTGATGATAAACAGTGTCAGTGATATTTTCATGGTTTAGTTTATCCTTTCTAACTTTATAATTAGTACCACCATATGGCCAGGAAGATTTACAAGACCTCCAAAGCATTTTTGAGATTCCTCATCTTCGCAAACATGCATTATTCCTTGATACCCAATGTGAGCATCTTCATTCTTTTTGTGACTGATAATCTCTAACATGAAATGCAGATCGCATGCCACCTCAGATTGGAGACATCATATCTAAATTTGTTTATGAGGATAAACTCAAATCAAACTCACTTCATCCAATTACCAGCAAAGTGCTAGCTTGCCGTCTTGTTGATGTACCAGGAAAAGAGAAGCGACTACAAGATTCATACATGGTGAGCAAAAATCATTATGTTCTTGGGTAGCTATTGATTCTTCTGTGAAAAGAATGGTCCAGAACTAGAAGCAGTTATTAAACTTGCTCAGCATTTGCAGGATCAGGAGAAAAGCTATCGGATCATTACACCTTATGAAGGTCAACGCAGTAGCATTGAACAGAAGATGAAAAATATTCCAGATCTAAACTGGGGTGATAAGTGTTTTAATGTTGATTCATTCCAAGGTTCTTATTTTATTTTATTTTGTTATCCGTCTCATATCTTACTATTCTACCAAGGAAATGAGGATGATTACATTATCATCTCTCTTGTCCGTTCTCGAGAGCTAGGATTCCTCACTAACCTACAGCGAACAAATGTTATGCTCACTCGCTGCAAGAAGGGTATGTTTATTGTTACAAGCAAAGATTTCCTTGCTGGCTCTGGGACAGAGTCACTTGTTGGTCAGCTAGCAGAGAGTGTAGGAGAAGAGGCTTGGTTGAGCATGCAAGATGTTGAAGAGGGAAACTTGTTTTGAAGCTATGTTTTGTAATTCCCAATTTCTGGAACTTAGTTGAACTTGAAATTAATATGCCAAATATTTTCTGATATATTCTGAAGCCAGGGAACTCTCTGGATACCAATATTGATCTCAAGAGGTTTCCCTGGCTTCAAAATTATCAGAGAAAGTTTAGCAAATTGATCCTAAGCTCTTCTGAATATTAGTTTGTATTAAAGGAGGAAATAGGCTTGGTCCAATGTATACTTGATCTCAAATTCAAGTCTTGGCTTATATCACATGTGAATTAAGAATATTGTCATGATTATAGGTGACTAGTAATATCAAGATTATTTTCAACCTCAGGAGCTAAGCAAATAGCCTGCATCTCAAGAAGTGACTCCACAATAGCAGCCTTCATCTTTGATGTTGATGTCAAAGAGCTTGAGAACTTGGATTCAATACCACACTTGATCATGTTGGGAGCAGCAAGGTCTAGAGTTTCCATCAGCACTGTAGGAGAGCAACAGACATGATAGCACATACAATTAATTCCGTAACCATCCTCATACATGGCCCCGAACCCAGTACCTTTGAAAAGATGCCCGGCGCTCAGGCCACTCGTACTCAGTTTCCACTGCGCACTCCGCTCGAACAGCTCGTCCTCGAATAGAGCTGCATTTTCGCCGTTCAGCGGTCGCAACAGGAGACGCAGGCCGAGGAGATGTCGGTCAATACCGCGGCCAGTGGCTGCTTCGCGGGTGAGACGCGCGTGCGTTTGGATGGCGCGGCGCAGGAGGCGGTGGCGCGTTGATTGCTAGGGTATCAAGATACATCAGTTGAATGCATGATTGCATTACGCGGGTGACGAGAGGGACGTACGGATACATCAGGATCGACCATGCTCAGGACCCACTCTTGGCTGTCGCGCGTGAGACTCCGCACGGTTTCGGTACGCCCGCGTTTGAACATCCGCGTGAGAACTGTTTCGTACGTCGCTGTGAAGGTGCCGCGCGTTTTATACCAGGCAAGTTGGAGGGCCATTTGGATATAAGCGTCTGGGGAGAGTTGGGCTGTGGAAGGAGAGAGGGTTAGCACCGGTAAATATGATTGAAAAGGCTTTTAGACTAGGAAATAAAGATTGAAAATATAAATGTTTGCAGTGTCGAAAGAATTGGAGACAAGGATTGATAGTATGAGGGCAACTTACGTGTTCCCTTGATCCATTCGGTTCCATAGGCATCGAACCAGAGAACACTATCGTCCGAGTCCTCGATTATCTTCATTGCCCGTATCTCCGCAGCGACGCACTCCTTCTGTATTTTATCGTCTGCCACCCAATCAAGTCGCTCCCATCCTAGAGCCTCCAGACTCGTTTCTGCAGGATCTAAAGATGGCGAGGCACCACCAATAGATGTAGGAGAAGAGTCTTTGAATGCATCTACGTCGACACCCTGTACGATAGCGTACTCCGCTACGATACTCGGCACAAGGGCGTCGCATGGCGAGTGCTCGCCCGTTGCGCCTGCGTGCGTGGAAGGATCGACAATGAGTGTGAATGGCTTGTCGAAAAACCGGTTAGAGACGTTCAATTGCGTAGAACGGATGGTGTGCAAGTGGGCATCGAGGCGGAGTTGGTGGGGATCATGGGGGGCGTCGGTGGGCGTGGTTGCGGATAACGGAGAGGAAGCGTGCGAGTGGTGTGGTGCGATGTGGTGCGTTGTGTGATCAAGACTGAGTCCCACGATGGAGTGGAGAATTGCCTGGTGGGTTCGCTGATTCACTGGGGAAAGGGAGAGGAGGTATTGGAGGTTCTGCGAAGGCAAAAAATGAGGCTAGTTTACTGATTGGAGACGGGAGATGACGCACTTCAGCCCATCGGTCTCTGTCATCTGCACTCAAGACGCCAACGGGAATGGCCTTTTCGCCCTGTGCCAAGCGAGATTCTACATCAAGGACTACGGCGCGTATACGCCGCTCAATCTCCCTTGGACTCACGAGTTGCGGCGGGGCATCTGGTGATGAGGGTGGGTGGTACATCATAACGGCATAACACCAATCGTGCACCATCAGCAGTACGGAGCGGGAATGGGGTGAAGAAGGTGCAGGGACTGAGAGTATATCGCAGTAGGGCTCGGGAACGCGCGCGATGTTGAACATTTTAGATGTGTTATCACGAAACCATATTCCTATCCGAAATTGAGAGTCAGTCTACGGGGTGTTCCTATTGAGAGAGGAAAATTCGAGGACCTGTTCGCGTTGTTTCGGGATGTAGTTCTTGTCTTTTAATTAAGATAAATCAAAGATCAGAAACAGAGCAATGTCTGAAGAAGACGACGTACGTGTCTAGCCGCCCTTTAAACTCCAGTGTACGATGGAGGAGCCAGGCGGCGCGCCGTATTTGCCAGAACGTTGTACCAGCTCTGTTATTATTCGTCTCCCCGGAGAGTGCGCTTTTCGGTATGAGGTCATCATCGAAAAACGCGAGCCACCAGTTGGAATTAACGAGCAACGGTGCCCTCCACTCGAGGTACGCCTTGTTTATCCAGAAATTATCGTCCAGCCAGTTATTCGGGGAAGCCCTGTCGAGTGCTTTGCTTTACCCCTCGGTCAATTGACAAAAACTAGCAGCGAAGACAAGACGGACCGATCAGACGCTCCTGCAGGACATGCCCAATGCCGGACTCGAACTCATTGGCCCATTTGGTGCGGAGGGCGTGCGCGGACGCGTAGGACATGCCGCCGTGGGCCTCACCCTCAAGAAAGAAGGGCTCGAGAGAGGCGAGGTATTTGTCCAGGGTTTTGCGGAGGTCGGGGACGGGAAGCCGGGGGAGAGAGGGAGGGCGGGTACCGGGAGTTGTAGTGATGGTCGCGGAGGAGCTCGACCGGGAGCGCATGGGGTGCTGAGCCGTTCTGAGAAGTGAGGAGTGAAGACGGGTTCTGAGCATGGCCCTCCCCGTTTTCGTGGCGGATGCAGATATTCTCGTCGCTGGCACTTGTGGTGACGAAGTCCAGCACTGGGTACCCGGCAAGTCCGTCGCCGTCGGCAACAAATTATCGCACCCACGTGACCTTGTCGAGTCGCGTCGACGCTTGCAAAGATTTTTGAAATTCAAAACCTATGATATTAACGTTGTTTAAATTCGATAGTCTAGGTCCTACGACAATAGATATCCAATCTTCTCTTTCAGATCCAGAGCCTTGGTATATAAATATAAATACACTCGATACATCTTTGATCCTACATCTCCTCTGTACGGAGCAAGGCTGATATCCCGCATCTCCTCCAAAGACTGCACGATGGCCTCACTCAGAGCACTTGTTGAAGTGGTGGCACATGAAAATTTGGATTCGATGCCAAACTTGAGCATATCCGGGCCAGAGAGGTCTGCAATGTGCATCAAGTCGTCAGTCTCCTAAATCACGTCCACACAGGAACAAGAACGCACAATTTATCCCATACCCATCCTCGCACACTGCACCGAATCCGGTCCCCTTGAAATTCTTCCCCGTGCCCAACGCGCTTGTGCACAATCTCCAGTTAGCGCTGCGGGAAAAAAGTGGGTCCGTGAGAAGTGCTGGGAGCTGCTCACCATCCTCCGGGCGGAGGAGTAGTTGCAGACCTAGAAAGTGCCGGTCAATCCCACGCCCTGTGGCTGCTTCGCGTGTGAGGCGAGTGTGTGTATGGATGGCGCGGTGCAGGAGAAAATGCCGGGTTATTGGCTATGGGGGTTAAATGTCAATAGAAATAAGAGGTGAAGCTAGAAAAAGAGACATACAGACGCCTCGGGATCTACCATACTTAGCACCCATTCCTTGCTCTCCCGCGTGAGCGTGCGCACCGTCTCCGTGCGGCCGTGCTGGAACATCCGCGTGAGCACAGTCTCGTACGTCGCTGTGAACGTGCCGTGCGTTTGGTACCATGCAAGCTGCAGGGCCATCTGTATGAATGCGTCTGGGGAGTGGTGGGCTGTGGTAGAGGAGCACGTGTATGAACTACTGGAACAGAGAATGAGGGGAAAAGAAGACCCACCGACGCTCTTGATCCAGCTCGTACCGTATCCTTCGAATGGGAGCACATGATAATCCGAATCCGCGATGATAGAGCATGCGCGCTCCTCCGCGGCAAGGCATTCTCGCGCCATCTTGTCGTCCACTCTCCAGTCAAGACGCTCCCAACACCGGTCATTTAATTCTCCGGCCTCTCCGCACTTCCCAAACATAAGCTCCTTTTCTCCCGCCCCAGTTCGCATCGGATCCCCGTCGTCCAAACCCTCCTCCATAGCCCACTCTGCCATCATACTCGGCACGAGTGCATCGCACGCAGAGTGCTCGCCCATCCCCCCTGCGCGACCATGTGCGTCGACGAGGAGTGTGAAGGGCTTGTCGAAGAAGCGATTGGCGACGTTGGAGGGGAGGGAGCGGGTGGCTTGGAGGTGGGTAGCTGCGGAGGCAGAGGAGGGGGCGAGGACTGCGCTGGGAGTGGGGACAAAGGTTGTGCTGGAGGCAGGGATGAGGGACGTGCGAGAGGCAAGAGAAGTAGAAGATGAAGAAGCAGTCAAAGAGGTGGGGGCTTCGAGAGAATCCGGCACGCAGGAATCAAGGCTGAGGCACATTATGCTGTCCAGCATGGCTTGGTGTGACTGCTGGTTTATCGGCGACAGGGTGTACAGGTACTCCAAATTCTACGAGCAAGGTAGTTCGTAAATCACTACAAGCCGAAAACGAAATAAGGAAAGAATCACATACCTCTGCCCACCGATCCCGTCCATCTGCACTCAGTACCCCCACTGGCACAGCTCGTTCGCCCTTGCTCAATCTTGCTTCGACGTCTCTCACAACGGCGTGGAGCCGCATTTCGATCTCAAGTGCGCTGAAAAGCTGCTGGTGGGTGCTATACACCCGCACAGCGTAGCACCAGTTATACAGCATCACGAGCACACAGTGATGGTGCGGCGACGCGGGGTTCGGGGTGGAGAGAGTATCGCGCTGCGCGTGGGGGATACGCGCGAAGTTGAACATCTTGGAAATGTTCTCGCGGACCCAGATGCCTAATGATCACATAGGTGAGCTACTTTCGTAGGGCATAGATGGGAGGTTGGACGTACCTTTGGGTATTATAGGTGGGTACAATTCACCGCTGCAAAAATACATTGTTAGGGGGAGATGAGATGAAATATGCCCAACACCAACCTGCTTACGTACCTTTCAATGCGATCCCGGAAATGCAGCATACGGCGGAGCAGCCGCGCCGCGCGCTGGATCTGCCTCTTCGTCGTCCCAGCACGACTGGTGAAATTGTCCACGGCGAAGTCAAAGTGAGCGTCCAATTTCTCGCCATGCTGCAACTGACCTAGGGCAGGCTCGTCCTCTAGCGCGACCCAATAATTTGAATGTACGAGCAGAGGTGCGCGTCGCGTGAGGTAGACGATGTCAATCCAGAAGTTGTCGTCGAGCCAGTTGTACGGAGAAGTTTTGTTGAGCGCTGGAGGCGTGTAATTGTCACTGGTCAGCCAAGGACGCACATGGATAAAGAGCAGACAGCACACCGATCAAACGGGCTTGCAAAACCTTCCCGATGCCTTGCTTGAATTCAGCGGCCCATTTTGCGCGCTGGCGTTTATTGGAGGCGTGGGATACATTGTCTTCGAGGAGGAAAGGCTCAAGCGAGGCGAGGTATTTGGTGAGTGTGCTGTGGAGATCTGGGACGGGGAGTCGGGGGAGGGCCAGTAGTGGAGACGAGGAGTTTGCCATTCGGAATGATAGTATCTGCGCTTAGACGAAAATGTTTTGGGTCCATGCTTTGAAAGCGTTTGCAAATTTATGGTTATCCTGTAGATTCCTTGCCGAATAAATGAATGTCGACGACTAGGGGTTAGTGGGTGGAACCTTGGTGCCTCGCGTGCGTCGGGATGGTGAGTATCATGCCGTGAATAGGGAGTAGACCTATGTGGGCTTCTCATCTTCATGTCAGAGCCTTTGTTCCCGACGTGAGCGGTGATTCCAATTTCCAGCCGGCTAATCTCCAGTAGATTAGCTAAATAGTAGGTAGAAAATAGGCACCAGGAGCATACAAGAATAGATTGATGTTGGACCAAGATCAAGATCATAATTTTAGGACATTTAAAGGTTGCATTTTTAGGAGACATACATAGTTCCGTATATGTGGCGTAAGTACATCGGAGGTGGAAGGAAAGCGGATATTATTAAAAGGCACGGCGAAGATTGGGCTGCAGATTGACCGGCCTTTGGGTGTTTAGGAAAGTCAGCTAGATTGTCGGAGAATCGTCGTCCTTTATAAGAGCAACCGCGGACTCGAAGAGGGATAGATCATCGATATAGCTTGATCAGCCGACTCAGATGCATTGGATATGAAAAGAACAGCACCGAGGACACCGGTCAAGGTCGAGCGAGAGTGGCACCTGAAGCCTGCGATATGCATTTAAGCAATTAAACCGCAGCGAAGAGATGAAGTTGAAGTCTGAGTGTCTGTACTGTGTAAGAGAGACCATCGATATATGTTTTCCGGATTTCCTGAAACATGAATGCGATGGTTAGAAGCCGTGGCCCCAGAAGATGAGAGGAGTTGGATCTAAATAAAAGTATGCGTAAGGTGAAGACGGGATGAAGATGAGAGCTTCAGGGTGATGGAATCAACTTAAGGCGCTCTTTGTTGATTAGGTAACCGGCGCGTCGCGTCGTGCTTTCACGCTCTTCACAACACACTCGCTTGACGAAGTCACAAAGACACAGAATCCTTTGTTCCAACTTTGTAAACTTTCTAAAGTCTTTATAAACTCTCCGAATCTAATTCTAAACCTACATAAAACAGCACGAACCAGAGTTGCGATCCTCATGATGGCGGGCGTCCCAGCAGCAGTCACCGACTGGCTCAACATCAACTACCCCAGACCTCGTATCGACCCTGTACGTTCCCCTTAATCATATAGATTACATTTAATCTCCTTTCTCTTGCCAGGAATGGCTTGATGCCTGTTATGACTGGCTCACCACGGATCAGCACCACTCGCCCACAGCCAACCTCCCCGGCCTCCTCTCCGCGCTAGAATCTCAGCTTCTCCAGTCCAACCTTGCTGATTCCATGCTGCACGGAACTGGCATCCCCATCCATCTAGCCCTCCCCACTTCTATTAGCCACCTCTCTGGACCTCCCGTCCTTGTCGAGATCACCGCTATCACGGAGATCGGGACCAGCGCCTTCCAGCTCGACCAGGTTCGGCGTGCGAGGCAGGAGCGGTTCGAGAGCGGTGTTGGGGCAGAGGAAGGAGAGGAGGACGGCGATGTTGAAGTTGAGGGAGAGGGCCCTATGCCGAAATATTCCCGCGGCATGTTAAGGCTTGAGCTCACTGACGGTGTGACAACTCTACAGGCAATTGAGCACCGTCGGCTGAAGGAGCTCGATCTCGGCAAGACGCCCCTGGGGTATAAAGTACGCGTTTGTTTTCATACCTGCATATAGAAGTGACGTATTGACCCTCCTGTAGATGCAGCTCACGAATACCCGCATACACCGAGGCATGGCCTTCCTCGAGCCGGAGAGCGTTATTATGAAAGGCGGCAGGACAGAAGACCGGGATATTCACCGCGAACGCGACTTCGAGCGCGGGTTACGCGTGCGCATGGGGTGCGTGCTATTTTATTTTATTATTTGAATCTAACTACGATTTATCATTCGTTGCATCCCAGTCTGCCCCTTGACCCACTCCCAGCAGACGATGAAGAGCCCGCTCCTGTGCCCGCTCCCGCACCTCCAGCAGCAGCAGCAGCGGTGCGCTCCCCCCTGCGTGAGATCTCGCCCCCGCCATCCCCGCCTCCTTTCGCGCACAATGATGATGAGGACCTCGAGCCACGCAGGCGCAAGGTGCCCGCGCACTATCTCAATAATACTGGCACTAATAGTAGTGTGCCAATACCATCTGGGTCTACAGCTACGACTTCCGCGCACTTCGCGTCTTCCGCCACTGCATCCTCTTCACGGCCTACAGGAGCGTCTTCCTCGAAAGCTACAGGAGGAGGCTGGGACATGAGGTTTCCCCCGGCGCGAATCACCACGCGCGCGCGCAGCGCGTCCATTGAGATTGCAGATGACTCGGGATTCGACTTTGACTTCCTGGACGAAATAGGCACGGAGAACCAGCCACCTTCCCGCGCTCCTCCTCCCGCTCCCTCTCGCCTCGTACCTGGAAGCGACAAGGGAAAGGCTAAGGAAACACCCATGCTGGCCTCAGATCCCAAACCCGACCCGGACTCGGACGACTTCTGGCCGGAGGAAGGCAGCGACGGCGGGGGGATGATGGATGTGGCTTTCCTGGAGGGTTTGGATCAGCTTGAGATGGAGGCGCTCGGGGGTGGGGGTAGGCCGCAGCCGCCTTCGTCTGGATCAGGGTCGGGCGGGACGTACGACTCATCGTCGTATACCTTTGTCTCTCCCTCTGCAGTGAACGGGTTCGAGAGCGGAGATGACGACGTGCCAGGTATCAAGAGATGGGGCCACCGACGCGCCGCGCCGGCCAACTCTAACACCAACTCGCCGCCGTCGCAGTCGCGTCCACGCCCTATTCCACGTCCGACGGCGCCGATGGAAGTGATTTCGCTGGACTCTGACGGGGAGGAGGATGTAGAGGATAAGGAGAATATGCCAGTTGCGACGCGGCATGTGCGCCAACGGACTGTGGGTGGGAGCGCTGGAGGGAGCGGAGGGGAACTCGGGGGGAGGCCGGTGGTGAGGGCGACAAATCCAGGGGATGTTATTGACATTTCGGATTCGGATTAGAATTGGCAATTAGGAAGAAGAGGGAGATGGAGCTGCGCATGGGTATGATGCACGCTGAGCACTTTATGGGAGGAATTTTGTTTTGTTTTTTGGCTCGCTTTTTGGAAGGTTTTTCTTGCATTCTTGGTACCGTGCTCACACTACTGTCAATGTACACTTAGGACACATCTTGGCCTTGGAAGTACCTGCTATAAGTTTCTTATACACTGGATCTCAACGTGGGCACAGACGAGGACGTGAGCAGTATGTGGATTCTTGAATTGTATCTACTCGCGCACAGCAGCTATGTATGTAAGCGTTAAGCGTCATTATGGTGAATATTGGGAAGCTGTTGTCAAGGATATACAAAAGTCGAAAAAAAGTAAAATAACGAGTTTGGACATACTCGGTTCACCAGCAAGAACTTAATATGTACTGAGTACATCCTGTTGCATGAAACAGCTGGTCGCTCTCCAATACGTTCAAACTTTGCGAATCGCCGGGTCAAATATCCAGAAGTATGTCATCTGATCTTTTAAAAAACCATGGAGAGCCAATGGGAAAGTCCTAGTCGACGATGCGGTTTGAAGTTAAGGTATGCCTTAATGGATATGCAAGAGCCAGTCAGACTTCGGAGCAGCGATTGAACAGAAGATGGAGTCAGCGACCATTCAGTTTAACAACCGACCCCGGACTGATGCGGGGTATTCTTGCTTCCGTCGCTACAGCACATATAGAGTATAGTTTATGTTGACTTGCATCTATTCACACACATATCAGCTCATACCACGATCAACTGGAAAAACTTGCCATACATTAATCGATTGACAAAAAGTAGAAGCGATCGAGGGAAAAGAGTTGAAATTGCCGCCAAAATAGTGCACGAAGGACAGCTGATATACATACACAGTTTATCGTAGGATCTGGAGCAGGAGCAATAAAGCTTAAAGAGTACAGCAGGCAGGGTATCAGGTCGACTGTCCGGTGAGCACGCCGAGCCTGAAAGTGATAGGACGAGAGAAAGAGGGAGATCTACCCGAGAATCGCTACCTTAGGCTTTTTCTTCTTCCGGGAGGAGTTGGCGAAGGAGCGCCAACTGTCCACACGCTGGTCTCGGTTATCTAGACGAGAGGGAGGTTTAGAAAGAGTAAAGATAGAGCAAACGAGGAAAGATAGACAAACCTTCCCAGCTTTTGTCCTCTTCGGCTTTGCGCTTCCGCTGGGCGATTTCCTCGTCCTTCTTGCGCGCCTCGAGGCCTTCGTTAGCGAGGTTCATCTTGATTGCCCTGGATACATGATGAACTGAGTGGGCTCCAACCAGAATGCAAGAAGCAAGACTCACTTTCTCCTACGCACCTCCTCGTCGATGAGGAGTTCCTTCGATTGCACACGTAGCCGGGTCTTGAACGGGGGCTCGAGGCCAGCTAGTTTGGGGTCGGTGTCGACCGTCGTAGTAGGGAGGCTGAGGGCCTTGAGGACGAGCATGCGGGCTTGGGTGATCACGGCGTCGAGTTCTTCGCGCTTCTTTTCATCGGAGAGCTCTGATTCGGCCTACGGAGGGGAAGTAGGTTAAACGCCGGTATGCGGGGTAGTGCTGGAGCTTACCTTCTTGAGGATATCGAACGCTTCTGGTGCGCGGG
Organism: Nidularia pulvinata; assembly: GCA_036937195.1. Lineage (NCBI taxonomy): Eukaryota > Fungi > Basidiomycota > Agaricomycetes > Agaricales > Nidulariaceae > Nidularia > Nidularia pulvinata. The sequence goes on from JASFDH010000606.1 coordinate 12,537, forward strand.
CATGTGGACACTTGTCAGGATGGATAACTGGATAAAGTGTGTGAGCGCTGGATGCAGAAATGAAGACAAAAAGCGCACATAAGGATATCTGCCTATACTTCTTCTTGATGCCGTCCGCGGTAGCTGTTTCGTCTATGTCTAGGATATCATATGGGCTATTGAGAAGAATAGTTAGACATTGGGCTGACGGAGTGGACAATGCTGATAATGCACTTGAGCTTGAAGGCCTTGAGGATGCGCTCAACTTCTATTTCGCGCTGAAAGGCCGAAGCCTCCCTGCTAAGGAGCTTCTCAATTTCTGCATCCTCTGAAGATGAGGACTTGAAGGAGGAGGACGCTGCAGGAGCCATGGGAGAAAACAGGAGGAGGTCGACGCAGAGAAGTGGAGCTGAGAGTTAAGCGGCGCCGGCGTTGCTGGAGAAATAAGGAGCACGTGAACAGTACTTTGTTCTGACCTTAGACCGCGACTCCATGTCGTTCCTGCACTCTCTCTGCAGGTCTTCTGTAAGTCAATTAAGGCAAATTTTGGCTGAAGGACTGCAATACTAATTAATATTCAGTCCAGCTTCTCTGGGTTACCACTCATACCATGTCGTTCGCTTCACCGACACTCCCTCTTCGACAAGAGCATACTCCGGCAATGGCGCAGAATCTCGACAGAGACACAGTCTAAACTTCCGCCAAAGACCCTTCCACCAGGACCCAAGTTCAAATCAAGAGCAGACACATATGCCTCCCGAAACCGTGCCCTGCTCATGTACAGCTCTGCCGTAGTACGTCCTGCATCTTTCACATTTTATTATCACTATGCTAACTTCCACCCACCTTTTGTTCAGATATTAATCGCTGGCGGTGCCTCATACGCCGCCGTTCCCCTCTACCGCATGTTCTGCGCCGCCACTGGCTTCGCTGGCACTCCCAACGTCGGCACAGGCCGCTTCGAGCCCGAACGCCTTGTCCCCGTCGAGGGCGCTCGTCGCATAAAGGTCCACTTCAACGCGGACAGGTCTGAACAGCTTCCATGGAAGTTTACGCCCCAGCAGAAGTTCGTGAGCGTGCTGCCTGGGGAGACCAGCTTGGCATTCTACACGGCAAAGAACGATTCAGACAAGGATATCATTGGTATTGCGACGTATAATGTGACGCCAGATAGGGTGCGCACTTCTCTAATGTGGGGAGAGGGAGATTCTCTAATTGATTGTTTATGCATTCAGATTGCGCCTTATTTCTCCAAAGTCGAGTGTTTCTGTTTCGAGGAGCAGAGACTCCTCGCAGGAGAAGAAGTGGATATGCCTCTACTCTTCTTCATTGACAAGGATTTTCTTGACGATCCAGCATGCCAGAACGTGGACGACGTTGTTCTGTCCTACACCTTTTTCCGGTTCGTCTTTCCCTCCCATTTGCATTCTGCTTATTCTTACCAAATGCCGCGATCAGCGCACGGCGAAATGCGAGGGGCCAGCTCGTCCCAGACGCGCCAGAAGAAGCGATCCAGAACTCTCTGGGCTTCGGCTCCTACGAGCATGCACTCAAACCTGAAGACCGGGAAGCTGTACCATCTGACGAGGATAAAAAATCGTCATTATCAGCATCATAGCACCATTCACATTTAATATTATAGATTACTCTGCTGTATCGTAACACCACTCCGGATATATTATACACTATTCATAACAAACTATCCAGTCGGTTCCGACGCCTCTCCCTCTTGTTCGACTTGACTTTCCTTCGCCTTCCCAATCGGCCTTGGTTTTGGTCGCGGACGTAGCTCAACCTTCAGTGGAACTTCGATGTCTACACTGTTGCCCTCGGGGAATGCGTGATCGTCATTATACTCGTCTTCAGAATCGCTGCCTGTGTCCTCCGCCGCTTTGGCTTTCGTCTTGGACTTGGATGTCTTCTTCGTTAGGGTGGCGCGTTTGCCTCCTCGTGCTGCTTTTGCAGCACCGCCTCTCCCTCGTCTCCTTCCGTTCGCAGTGCCACCGCGACCCGCTTTACCGTCAGCGGAAGTCTTCTTCCTTTTCTTCAGGGGTTCCTCCGCCTCCGCGCCTTCCTCGCCAGAGCTGGCTGACGCCGACTCCGGAGCAGGCGTGGAGCTCGCACTCTTCTGCTTCTTCCGGAAGTCTTTGAGCACGTCCTGGAGCCGCTTGCTCGTGTACGCCTGCCGCTTTTTCGGTGCGTATGTCCCGCTGCTTGCGCTGACATCAAAGAACTCGTTCAGGTTGCCTTGCTTGTTCAGGGCAGAGGCCTGTGCAGCGTGAAATGAATGAATAACCAGGCATGTTAGAGATGGGACAGAGGGAAGGACAAACCTGTCCGCGCTTGTTCATCCGTTGGATGATCGGAAGGAGAAGCTCGTCCACTTTGGCTTTGCTCCAGCTTAGCTCATCGTAGAAAAATTCTCGCAGTGCATCGAGATCAGGTAGGCCCCATTTGAATGGCTCGTCCGAGTTATCGACAGTGGGGTGGTAGTAGGCATCTCGCTGTGAGCATGTGAGTAAAATTTTGGCATGAACGCAATAAGATGTTTTAGTATTTACCACTTCAGCGTTCGGCCAGTCACTTGGCAAGTAAAGGTCCTTGAATTTCTTTTTCTAAGGAAAGTGTCATGAGTTGATTTAGCAAGCTTAATAGTTCTGATAGGACATACAAATTGTTTGCGGAACTTCGACTTGTTGTCCTCTTCTTTATCTTTTCCCGATTGGACTTTCGTCCACCACTCTTTGAACTTGTATAGCCCATCCTTGCCCGGGAACTCTTTCAGCAGTTCCATAGCCACCACTGGCCCAACACCAGGAAGACCATCGACATAGTCGCTGCCTAATAGATATGCCAGGCGAATGAGGGTGTCTCTATCTAGCCCGAGCTCACGAGAGAGGTCTGTCTGTAGGAAACACTCCACGGTTTTTGACTGGTTGAACATATTCTTGAAGACGCGCGCGGCGCCGAAAAGAAAGACGTCGGAATCGTCGGTAATCACTCCGTCTACAAGCCCGAGGGAGACGAGCTCGGCACATTGAGCTTCGGCTTCCATGGGGGCTGTAATATAAGGAATACCGAACAAACGAAGCATCATCTAATCGAGGATTTTAAGTCCAAGCTCGCTCAGGGTTGGGTTCTCATAACACGCACCATGATCTGGGATATCATCTGCTGCGTGATATCCTCCGAATCCCGCATTGCAGCCTTCCGCTGCTGGTTCAGCACCTTAATTTCGTCGTCTATATCACGCCGAACGTCGTCGAGGTTCTTCCCCTTAACCTGCGAGATGAACCGCGCAAACTCGCCTTCTTCGGCGTGTGGGTCCATTTCTTGGGCCGCGTCCCAGCTCTCGTGAGGAGGAGAGCTTGGACGAGAAGCCTCGGCTTCCTTAAATATGTCCCCTGATGGAGACGGGGAACGAGACCAGGTGAAGAGAGGTTCTTCGTAAGTGATGTCTGGAGGGCGGGGAGGTGTATCAAGTAATCGAGAGGGCCCTGCTTCGGGTTCATGTGTTGGCGCTGAGATCGAGGCAGTGATAATGGAAGAACGTGGAGGAGGAGAGGGTGTCCTGGATAATCGAGAAGGCCCTGCTTCGGATTGTTCGTGCAAGAGTGGAAAGATTGGGGTAGTAGTAGGAACATCATGTCTAATGAAGGTTTCTGCTGGTTCCGAATATTCTTCAGTAGCTGCAGGAGCGGATTCACGAGAAGCCGATGGTATGGTTGGGATTTCCTCCATATCATCGTCCGAGTTATCAAATGAAGTATAAATAGGATTTGGAACTTCTGTGGTGATCGCTTTTGAACGTTCATTGGTAGCTGCTGACGCGACATGTTGGGGTATGGGCGCTGCAACTGGTACTTCTTCCATTTCCTCGTCAGAGTCAGAGATGGAAAGTGCAGCTGTTGGTGGTATAGGGGATGTCGGTCGGGGTCGAGAAGACGCGAGACTGTTTTTGTCTACTTGCATGACTGGAATTCCAGGCGTAGGCAAGACGTTTGCCTTCCTAGCCTGCTCTGTACTTGAGGGAGGCCTAGTGGCTGGTAGTAGTGCAGCGGGAAGAAGAGTCGGTTGTCCGAAGGATGGCGGAGTAGTGGACTGTGATGAGGTAGAGAGAAGATTCGGCTTTCCAAAGAGTGATGATATATTATTTCGCTGAGACGAATGCGGTTGTGTCCTAGACGGACCAGCATTGGCAATAGATAACGCAGTTTCTAGTCGTGTTGGAGTAACAAAGTCGGGAGAGCCTGCGCGTCTTCCAAACGGTGTATCTAAAGAAGTCGCAGAGACGGGTGAATGTGGTGAGGAGGCTGCAGGAGAATGAAGCGTATGGGAAGAAGTGCGCAACGCAAGTATCGGCTGCTCCTGCTGCTGTTCTCTGGACTTCGACTGATCGAGTGATTCTTGGATCGCGAAAGCCAGCATATCTTCATCCTCTTCATCATAGCCATGCATAGGGGCCGCTGTAGCGAGTTCATCCTCCTCCAGATGCTCGAACAGCGCTCTGGACTTGTTTTTGCGATCAATATTTTTCGATTTCGTTCTTAATGGTGCCAGATTTTTTTGGGTATTTCGGCCAACGATGGCGGATAGTGCTTGTTCTCGTCGATATTCACTTAAATCTGGGTCTTGGGCCACAGGACTGTGATACGCGATGTATAAGCGCACATGAAGAAGAATCATACTATTTTGGACTTACACAGGGACCTCCTCCATATCCTCACCACTATCTTCATCCTCCGCTTCTTCCTTGCTGGTGCTATCCTGGTCAATCTCGATGGGTTTGTCCTTAGTCGTTCCTTTATCGTCTCTGATGCCTAAGATCCAGCCTCCGGACTCCCCTTCATTCTTCATTAACACATATTCCTTATTCCGCTCGCTCGCTATACGGACAGGAATAGAGATATGCGCGCTTCCAATGCTATCAGTGGTCATCAGAAGTTGCTGGGTCAGGCTATTACGTTGCCGCAGATTTTGAATCTGTTGTTTGGAAAAGTCGAGGGGCGTCTTCGAGCTCTTCAGCATGTTTTGCAGCCGTGCGTAGGAGGTCTGGCGTGATTTGAGCCGCAAATCACCAATAATTTCGTATTGAACTTCGGTGGGTAGTTCACGGAAGGCCGGGGAGTTGACATCAAAGTCCTCAGGTCGCATTTCCTCAATAAATGCCTGCAGTTCATCCTCAGTGGCAAGCCGAGGATCAGGCGCTATGGAGCGGGTAGCTTTTGCAACGGCTTCTTCCATATCCACGTCAGGTAGTTTATATGGATCGTGCTCGTACATCTTGTTCTTCTTTGAAGAGCTGGAGGGAGTTGGAGGTTTCTTCCGAGCAGGCGTCTTAGGCATAGAACCATCTATATCCTCTAAATAAACTGTATTATCATCCAGTTCAACAGAACGTCTCGGCGGTTTATTCTTTCCCTTCGAGGATCCCCTACAGATGCATCAGTTGAGGGATACAGTGTTGGAGATAATAATCACACGCACTGGGCACCTTGGGCATGATTCAGGGCCTCTCTCCTCATCTGAGCGGCAAGTATTTTCTCTGCCAGTTTCGCATGGCTATGAGCGGCCCCGCTCTTCTTCTTCTTGCGCTCGTTCTACGAAGTCCACCCCACCTACGTAAGTAAGAAGGGGATTAGTATTAGCAGCTACTCACTAAAGTTGACCTCTTCAGAATAGGAGCACCTCCATCGAAAACAAATACAGGTTTTATCCCGTAGAATAGCAGCTTCGCGATGCGACGCAAGAAGCCCAGAACGTGGGCGTTGACGAGACCTCGTCCTTCCTTGTCTCGCATTGTTGCTTGAAACTGGTATATCCAGATGCTGGAATCAATTGCCATGACCTTCCCTTCTACAGTTTCCAGCCTAAAGGCATGCGTGCTTGGATCAGATACACTCCAGAAATGAGATGGAGACAATACGCACATGACCGGACGGCCTACTGGGGTCAAGAGTGTCCATAACGACTTGACACCCATTGTAGTGCTGATCCATCAACAAAGCGACACGTAGCAGGAGGAGACAGGGTAACACAGTGTATTCAGGATATAGCAACACAATGTCCTTGCGCGCTCTAGCGAATTATAGACGAGTCATAAAAGTCGGAGGAGCTTTGAAAGAGACTGGCGCGTCAGCGTGAGATCGTCGGCAGACGGAGGCTTTAGCTAAACACGCTGCAACAAACAGTAGCCATCTGTTTCTGGCAACCCTGAAAAAAATATTCTATCTGCTCCCGCAAGACCGCAGACTTTCATTCCAAGTCTTTACAGGTCTTTAGACACTTCACAAAAATGGCATTCGGTGTGTTACTCTTGAGATTCTAGGGTAATGCTACTCACTTATCTTTTATCTTTCGTAATGCAGGAGCACCAGGCGGTCGTGGAGGATTTGGCGGACGTGGAGGAGGTGGTGATCGTGGTGGACGTGGAGGAGGGAGAGGAGGATTCGGCGGACGAGGAGGAGGAGACAGGGGCGGAAGAGGTGGAGGACGAGGTGAGTAGGGTTTTCCCTACTCTATCCTCTCTCTCGCTTTTGAATATCTGTTTCTAATACTTTTTTTTTTTCCTTTCAAAGGAGGAGGCCGTGGCGGATTTGGCGGACGTGGAGGAGGGCGAGGTGCTCCAGGAGGCCGTGGTGGTCCCCGTGGAGCTGGTGGACGCGGTGGACGTGGCGCCGGTGGCCGTGGAGGAGGGCGAGGTGGTTCCAACACCGTCGTCGAGCCTCACAGGCACCTTGGTGTGTTCATCGCCAAGGGCAAGGACCACATGCTTGTCACCAAGAACCTCGTTCCCGGAGAATCAGTCTACGGTGAAAAGCGGATATCTGTCGAAGGTGGGGTCGAGGGCACTAAGACGGAGTACCGCGTGTGGAACCCCTTCAGGAGCAAGCTTGCTGCCGGTGTGTTGGGAGGCATGGACGACATTTTCATTAAGCCGGGCATGAAGGTCTTGTACCTCGGTGCTGCCAGCGGAACAAGTGTCAGTCATGTGGCTGATATTGTTGGAGCTGTAAGTCGTTCTTGCACAATTTTTAAAAGGCCGCTTTACTCATGCTATGCTACTTTGTGCATTATAGGAGGGTGTCGTCTACGCTGTAGAATTTTCGCCGCGTTCTGGACGTGATCTTATCAACATGGCCAAGAAACGCACAAATGTCATCCGTACGTATCTTCATCTTTTCCCCCGTCTTGCCCAAAACTCATTTCCCTCCTCCCTCCAGCCATCGTCGAAGATGCCCGTCTCCCTAACAAATACCGCATGCTCCTCTCCCTTGTCGATGTCATCTTCGCCGACGTCGCACAGCCTGATCAGGCCCGTATCGTCATCCACAACGCACAGAGCTTCCTCAAGGACGGAGGGCACGTCGTCATCTCAATAAAGGCCAGCTGTATTGACTCTACTGCACCTCCGGAGACTATTTTCGCGTCGGAGGTGCAGCAACTGAAAGAGAACGACTTCAAGCCCATTGAGCAGGTCACACTGGAGCCGTATGAGAGAGATCACGCAATGGTTTCCGGTATGTTCCTCTGTGTTATGTTTTTTTGCGGGTAACTGACCTAGATCTTTTTAGCTGTCTACCAACGGCATAAAAAGCAGAACTAATGTTACAAGCAGCTGCCGTTGGCTAGCTTCATGGGTTCCCATGATCTTGTCTTGTACCGCTAGGCTGGGAGGGTGGGCGGATTTTACTGTCGGAAAAGTATTTCACACGTGGATACGATATTGCTGTCCTTTCTCCATCTTCTTTTATGTATCTCTGATTCAATGTACATTCTCTAATTCCCGAATGACCAAGACTATAATGACGGCCCGTATAGTCATTATCAGTTCAGAAATCGGATCAGTGCAGGAAAGCTCGAAAGTATGGGAATACATACAAGGTAGTTATACTCTGCTATGAAGGAGGGCGCATTATCGGAGATGTCTGCTGCTTCAAAGTTTATCCCCACCTTCAAAAGTGGCCTTGTAAATGTATTGCATTCGAGCAAACTATTAGCTGGATTACGGGAAATATCCATATTCCAATGCTTGTAATAAAAATACGGTATGCATACGCTAAAAGTTACTGCACCAACCAATCCAAATATATAACAAATGCAACCAGGATATTCAGAAAACTGCATAACGCGACTAGGTATGTAATGCGAAGGAGAGATCTAGAGATGTGAAATTCAAGAAAGGATTGTCCAGAGTTTGTCGTTGTCATCGTGAAACCACTAAAATCGAAAATTTTAATGCTTTGGGCTAGTCGGGCGAGAAGGGCGGTTGTTTTCGGGTTGTTGGTCATTACCGGGACGAGCTAGCGGAGACCCTCGTCCTACTGGAGAGCTGTTACGCGATGTTGAGAATTGGCCTGGGTTTTGGTTATTAGGGCCCATGGGAGGAAGCAAAGTCGAGTTGTTCATCCCTGCAGGAGAGTTGCCCATGCCAGGAGTAACGCCAGGCGAAAACCTTGGATCGAAACCAGACATGCCCGTCATCTGCATCCCAAGTGGCATTGTTGTACCCATTTGTCCACCCATTTGATTACCACCCATCATTGGCATACCCATCATCGACATGCGAGGATCCATGGCGCCCATTCCTCCGCCAGTCATGTTGGGGTTAAGTTGAGAGGGGGTGCCTCCGGCGTCTCCACCGACTTGAGAGCCAGCGACTGAAAAGGCCATCATAGCTTGCTGATAGGCCTGGGCAGCCTGTTGAGCAGCGAACATATGCTGAGGGTTGAATCCGGGCATCATTCCTGAGTATCCCATCTGGCCCATCTGGCCCATCTGGCCCATTTGACCAGTCATCATCGGAGTCATCCCTCCCCCACTCATCATCGGTGCCATTCCGCCCCCACTCATCATTGGCGCCATACCTCCACCAGTCATCATGGGGTTCATCATCATGGGATTCATGCCCATCATCATGGGATTGCCCATCATCGGGTTGAAATT
>JASFDH010000607.1:0-21450 GCA_036937195.1 Nidularia pulvinata
AAGCTCAAAAACTGTGCAGGAAATCTGGTTGTGCTGGAGAATGCGGGCAAGAGTCAATCCACCCGGGCCACCTGAATGATACGATAATACATGGGAACCATTATCGTCCTAGAAGTAAAAATGAAAGAAGCGAGACGTACCACCAATAATTGCAATTCTTGGAGAAGTCATAGTGTACGTGAGGGAAGCGTTGGATGAACAGCACTGTGCACTGGGTGTAGAGTATGATTTGGTTCGACAAGAGAGACGAGGATTTAAACACGCAAATCGTAGTCGACTTAATTCTAGACCTACACGTACCCATGTCGGCATTGTGACGCGTAGCTTCCCGGCTTCTCGTAAGCAGAAAGCGTTGCGTGAGGTGCTGATACAAGCGAGCCGTATGTGGTGAGGATTCTCTGATCCCTGAAATAACTCGAACAAAGAACAAAAGTTGCACAGCATCACTTTGCCGGATGTACAGCCGTGACGTGGACTCTCGGAACAGTGGTATATATCTGTTACAGTTCCGACTACTTCCCTATTGACCCCCGTCTTGTCTATACCTGGAAGTTTAGACGCCAAAGACGATCTAGAATCGGCAATGTATCCACCCATAAGTGCCATAGATCAGTTAGTTACTCCTCAATGAGGGCTCGGTCGGCCTACCTTCGTTCTTTACTTCGGAATAACAGGGAATAAAATGTATTATGTATTCTGCCTTGCGAGAAACTACTGTCTAGACTCGCAGTCTAGCTCGAGTCCAGTCTCACAGTAATCTTGACGATGGTGCCATAGGAAGGACTTAACAGAGAACTAGGAAGATATTCAAATGCTTGCGTGAGAAATGTGCTCATGTGTCAATGATGACATTCCGGAGTTTCTAAACTATTCACCCTATTTCTTTCCCCCTCTTTCAAGAGCCTGGTGAACGGGTGAGTAAGAACATTCATTATAAAGACTCCGATTTAGAATTACTCATTTATAAGCTGGTCTGACAAGATAGAGTTGAGTGTTCGATCCAAAAGAAATTTATAGAATGACAACTGAACATACCTTTGCTGAATATGCTGCACACATTCCCTGATTTTCGGTCCTGCATTCTCCGGAGACCTATCGATAAGAGTTTCAACAGAGTAGAAGATCAGGAGATCGGCCGAAGTCAGATGCTGGCCGTCAGCGAACTAGCCGGCATTCGTCTTCTCGAGATGCTTCTCGATCTTTACATTCAGCGAAACCAATCTCAACGTACAACAAAGAATAAAAATATGCAACGCACAAACTTGCCGTGTGTCTCAAGTTCGGGGGCGACAAGAAGTTGATCCACTTGTGCTAAGACATTCTTGGTTTCCTCTGGAGGCTTTTCTGCAATGACCTTAAAGATACGACGGCGGACAAGGTGTTCTTGGAAAGAGCCTTCTGCACAATGGTTAACTAATAGCGAGCACAAGTCATTGAATCAGAATCTAGCCGGGAGAAGATCAAGTGAAAGCATACAATAAATGTTGACATATCCCAGCTCAGGGACTGAAGCTTTTTCCTTGCCGTACTTATAAATGGTATATTCTTAGCGCATAGGAGATATTAGAAGGCAAAGGAAGCGGGCGTAGGCTTGTTCGGGATTAGGAGCAAACTCACCGATGATAGCACCACTCTCAGCAGCCTCAGCTAACGTCACACTCCCATCTGCAATAGTAGGCACCCTTCCAAGGGAGGTTACATTAAACAGCTCATTTTGTAATCGTCTTTCCTCGGTCCTCTTGTAAGTTTTGACTTCATACGGAGCTTCGAGTTCTTCCCGTGGGTTGAGTTACACATTGTTAATTGAGTGAGAAATGTACTCGATTGGAGAGCTTACCAACAACCAAAGAATACGCAGAGAGCGAGAGCCTTCCAGGTGATGAAGTATAATCCCGGCAGTTGAGGAGTGAGAAAATGTCTCAGATAACAAAATGGAAGCGTAGCAAGTACTGCTTGCAGAAATGCTGGTCGTACGGAGGGATACTTATACTATTGTGAAATACATTCTGGAGAATGACTACTTTATCCAACTCGTTCATGGACAGTTGCGACAGGGTGAGTTGGATTCGCAATCAGAGAGATTTCAATGCGTGATTGTTGGCGACAAGAGGAAAATATGGCCAAAGCAAGCCACATCGATCAACATGTGCGCAAGCTTTGCAATGGAAGGCACTATTTGACAGAAGCGTCCCACTTAAATAAGCATTGCTGGGTCGGCTTCTGGTGTGTAATTGATGATGACTCAAGAGCCGTCGGTGTGCATACTCGAAACGACACGGCTAAACATGTTGCTAATCATCATTGTGGGTTCGCCGCTGGTCTGACGCGTCGTTCGCCACCGTTCATTTCTATATAGCCAGAAACAAGATTCTACCCATTTGCCACGAATTCGAAGCCCTTCACGTTAGACACGAGTTCCTAACAGCTCCCCATGCCATCTTTATCCGTTACGCGAGGTGCCAATGCCACTTTCAGTCCTGCCTACCTTCCAGTGGCCGTTATTACAGGAGGTACTTCCGGAATTGGAAAAGCTATGGCGCAAGCCTTCGCTCATTATACGAACGGCAAGGCTCATATCATCCTCATTGGTCGTAATCGTGCAGCGGCCGAAGCCATCATTGCGTCGTTCCCCAAACCTGTGGATGCCGACTCATCGAGATGGAAGCACGAGTTCATCCCGTGTGATGTTCAGCTGATGAAGAACGTCCGCGCCACTGTCAAAATCATTCTCGAACGCGTTCAGAAAATCAACTTCTTGATTCTTTCCGCAGGGGTGTTCAGCTTAGCAGGCAGGGAGGAGACTGAGGAGGGCATTGATAAGAAGCTTGCATCGAGGTATTATTCTCGATGGGCTTTCATTGATGGCTGTTTGCCTGCTCTCCGGAAGGCCAAGGAAGCTGGAGAAGATGCAAAGGTCTTGTCGGTTCTCGGTGCGGGGCATGGAGGAAAGATCGATTTTGAGGATCTTGGATTGAAGAAGAATTGGGGTTCATTCAAGGCGATGATGCAGAGCGTTTCCTACAATGACCTCATGGTTGCAGTATGTATTTGCCCCCAGCTTCTGCTTTCTTTCATTGATCCCTTTTGTAGGAATATGCCAAACGTGAGCCAGAGATACTGTTCACGCATATCTTCCCAGGAAGCGTGAATACTGCCGCGATACGCTCCAATCACTGGTTATTCAAACTCTTGTCGCCCATATTGATACCGCTTATTTGGCTCTTTTCCACTACTCCTGAAGTCTGCGCAGAATATATGTGGTATGCTGTCTTTACTGGGGAAAAAGGTATGTCTAGGCGCGGATCAACGGGAGATGAATTGAGGGATATTGCCCCTTCTGGATCGGAGGAAGACCAACTGCGACTGTGGTATCATACCGCTGAACTCACAAGGGTAGATCCTGCTGAAGTTTGATGCATTTAGCATATTCTATATTTTTCACGTTGTTCCAATGGGTTGCAACGAATCCTTTGTCTGAGGTGTTTACATCATTGGATAATCCAACCTAGACATTTATGAACGAATTTCATCTCTGAATCCTATACTTGAGCCGGTTGTGGCCGTCACTATGCACTGTAGTTCTTTAGACAATGATGCACCTTCTCTGGCACCCACGCTCGATTATAGTTATGTATTCTAGCGCTTCTCTACCTTCAAGTATTACAGTGAACGTTGAACGTTTATCAACTTTCTGCCTTGATTCGATATGATCAACTATAGAAGAGGTCTGTCAGTGACCAAACTACACGTGCCGAATATAACGCTCTACCAGTAAAGCTTGCCTTTCAACCGAAAATTAGTGATTTATGCTGAAAATATGGCTGATGACACTTACGACCGCAATTGTATTATCGACATTCGTAGCTATAATCGCTTCACAGACAGATTCGAACCCTTCTTATCTCTTCGAATTCCGCACGTTTAGCAAACTATAATATCTCTGTTCGTAGGTGTTTTTATGCGGTGCTTTCAGTATTAAGTTGCTTTCTTCACGTATACGCTCGTCACTGCTACTATGGCACTCGGCATCAACTTTTAAAGCGGCCAGAACTTGGATTTGTGCAACCGCTGACCTGCGGATTCCTGCCGTTCAACAGATGCTCTACTGTTTGACTGTTCATCGTTTGTGTACAATGTTCTAAATTATGGATTTTGGAGTCCTTCGACTCTTCGCAGCCTAATAATTTATAGCCAAAGTCCTATGAAGTCAAAACATTGGACAATTACGCAGGTAATACAATACACTGTTGGAATATTGGTTAGTACAAACGATTCCATCCCCATCTACCCTTACTATATTTAGTGCTATGCATCTCACCTCAGTATTCAGCCACCATTATGTAGACTTTATAGTTAGTTCCTTTATATGCCTCTATTTCATTATTTTTATTATGTAGTCTTTGGCTCGAGAATATGTACTTAAGGACATTATTTGTACAGTATTCACTACGCGTTTACCTCCGATTTATTGCGGTTTTCTCGTATTTCTTACGCTTGCTATCGTCCTTTCAACATACATATGTTCTAATTATTTCCCTGCCGTTCCTTATCATAAGAATGTGTAGCCGGATCGTGCGTTCCTTTAAGCTACAGTGCTCTGCATTGCCGTTTGCACAACCATTTTGCCAAAATTGCTAAAATCATGTTTGTAATTGTATATTCTGTTAGACTGTCGCGCCTCAGGTCCCAGATCTACTGAGTTGCTGCTGAGCGCATCAGGAATTTTAAAAATATCTCACATCCAACTAGTGTTGCTGCAAGGTGAGTTGAGGTCACCTTGAGCTGTCAGCTAATTGGCTCAAGGTGACTTGAGTTGAGCTCAAGCCGGCTTAGTACAACGATTTCATGTTGACTTCTGATAAGTTTGAAACTGTTGCATGAACGTCTGAAGCTCTAAAGGGATCTCTAAAGTAAATTATAATGTCGAGTACATATAATCTAATTGTATGAAGCTTCGATTAAACTTTCTAGCTTTTCAATGCTCCCTTCCCATAGAAGTTGCCGAATTATAGAGGGCTCCTCTTCTGTCACTAACAAACCTTCAGTGAAATCCAACCTCTCTGAGTGTGCAATAAATTTCATGATCTACAAATTCTCTATCATTTCCAGCTCCAGATTGGATCATCGAAGAGCATCTGTCTCCTTGCTCAAGGAGAATACTCTCTCGCAAGGAACTGCTGAGGCCTGAACAGGAAGAGCATCTAGAGCAAGGCAATATAGGATGGGAACATTGGGAGTGTGGCTTGCTGCATAGCATACATCTGTTGGTGATAGTAGGCATGATATGAGGGATGTTGGAATGGATGAATGAATTTTTCATTGGGAAAAGAGTACTGCTGCTGAGGAGTCACAGCATTTTGATGGTGGAATGTATGAGCAGAGTGTGTCACTGATTGGTCTGACATGATGAGGCATTGGGTGAATTTTGAGAGGTGAAATGCAGGGGATTTTATACTCACCTCATATCTCGCTTATTTAAACTCTCCATGTGAATTCTTGCATTCTTCAGCAAGTTGGAAGAGCCTGGAAACATAATTCATTGTGAATTCATCCCAGAAAATGTTTGCTGTTAATGACAGTATCCTTGCCAATCCAAATGCTAAGATATTTGTGGAAAGGATGTACAATAGGATGGAGAAGATGAGGAAACATTGAAATATATTGTACAAGGCCTTTACAAGATGGAAAGATGCATCTACAACACACTAGTTTAGTGATGATCACATGTTGATGGATTGGCATCATGGCAGTGGGAAAGGAACTTGGGCATTGCACTGCTGTGGGGCATGAATTTTCAGACTGTCAAAAATGTTGAAGAGTTTGTTAGTATGTTTGAATAAAATTTTTGATGTGACAAAAAAGTTTTGTGTGTGAGGGACAAAAATCCAAGATACTGGAAACCTGATATTATTCTGTTTGCAGGACAAAAAGATATTATAATGGGTGCCTTCCCATAAGCTTGTTGCAAATAGAATCAAATAGATGGAATAAATCAAGGGTCCAATGCCACAGTTGCTGTGTCATGCTAGGGTCCAAGGCCTGTCCATATTGCAATCCATCACTCAAATAAACCTTAAACCTGGAGGTAGAGTAACCTCCCCTCTAACAGATTTTCAAATGGTGAATAAACCTAGTGTTGCCACAGCTCAGCTCATAAGCCACTAGCTGACTGAGCTGAGCTGTAAATTAGCTGAGTTTGAGCTGAAAACTTAGCTCACAACTAAGACAGCTTGTGGCTCAGGGAGGAGCTGCTCAGGGCTTGGCTCGAGCTGCTCAAGCCATCACATGCTACCATAATGGGAAGAGTAAAACCCTTTGCCCAATGCTTGTTGATCATGGCCCTCATCCTCCCTTTCCACCATCATTGAAGGCTCAAAAACCATTTCTTTATTGATATCCATCATAATTAGGTCATTTTATTACATTTCCTTCTGTTATATGATCAATTTCTTAACCACTGGTACTGTTTGCATGAATGGTGAGGCTGCTCAGCACACCAGAATGTGTATGAAGGAACTCAGTGAGTTTAACAGCCTGAAGCATGATCTGTGATCAATTCAGGGAGTTTTGATTCCTGTTCAACCTGGTTTTTGTTTGCTGCTGCCTAGATCTTGTAAATATATCAGAACACAAGGCTGATGAGCACCAGCATCTCTTACATTTTTTATTCTAGGAGCCTTGTGTTGCCCTTGATCTTCTAGCATTTGTTGAAGGTTTGCAGTAACTTGTTAATGAGATACTAACTCCACAGATCTATATCCCAAAGATGAGGAGGACATGCATGATAAACCCCACAACAGTACATATTATTTTTGCAGTAACAGTTCCATGAATCTTACATTTTAATGCCTCAAAGCAGAACTTGAGCTCTTGTGGGCATGCTGTAGGGCATGAATCTGATCAAAAGACAAAAGAAATGGTTAGCTGAGCATGATGAGTACTTTTTTGTTGCTCTGCAGAGAATTTTATCACTTTTTGCTTTGCAACAGGGCTGCAAACCCCAGCATCTCATGGACAAAGTAAGCCAAATAATCAAGTACCTGTGCACCATATTTAATCCCTATTCAACAGGTTTAACATCTCAAACACTCAAGTTCATTTTTATCATGACTCAATGATGTCCCCATGCTGAGAGTGTACAACAGCTTCCCAATGGTGCTTTGCAGACAACTTTTGCCATAAATGACAGTGTGTTTTCTCTCTCTCTTATGATGTCTAGTTCCTGATAATATAAAAGCTGTTTTGCCAGTTACTAATGATGTTCTGGATGAAGGATGTGGTTGTGATGGACAAGGAAGGAGGTAAGGGTGAGGAAGAGGGAGGGGTGGCTCTGCAAACACACCAGCTGCTCAGCCAAATTCTGAGCCTAATCCAGCACCTCCACCTGACAAAAACCCATTTTTAGATCACAAAGCTGGACCAGTGCCCCCTGGACTGCCTCCTACTTGTTCTCCCTTGCCTGAATCCCCTCTTTGCCTTGAGCACCTTAATGAAATTGCATCACCATCAGTGGAAGTACCACAGGCAGGCCCTCATAGCCACGAATGCAGGTGACAATCCAGGTCTCCACCAACACCAACACAACCTCAAAATCCTGGCCATGCAACTGGCACACAGGCAGCCCCAAGACCCAAAACTCAGGAGGTGAACACTACCCATGAAGATGGCAAATCCACTTTGAACAAGCCTCACTGACATGCTGCAAAGGACATCAACACATTTTATGAAGTCCATGAGGACCAACAAACTTGTTTGTTTTGCACATAAGTGATCATAAGTATCTCTGAAGTCACAGTCTGATTCTAATTATGAATATGTGCCAGGCAACAAAACAAATTGGATGTAACCAACCCAATTACTGACTACAGAATGAGAACCAGAAATGATGTTCTATGTCATCACCTTTTCACTCACCATCTCAATGCATGGGTGACAGCTTGCAATGAGCTCAAGATTCCCATAACTGCAACAAACATGCAGGCACCTGTTGATGAATATTGGAAAAAGAAAGACCAGCTGTGATCTTGCCCTTCAGCTCCCAATCATCCAGAATTCTCACAAGAGGCCTTCATCAATGCACTTGTTGACTTCATCATTGCTGATGACCAGGTATGTCAATTCATCCCCCAATCAGATTGAGGAATAAACATGTTCTTTATAGTCTCTAAACATGGTCAAATCAACAAAGCTTCATACTATTTTTATTCTCCTATGTGAGGAGTTGCATGATAATGATATCCCTGGATGTATGCACATCCAAAAACATGTTCTAGAAGTATGGGAGGAGCATATCAAAGATCTGAAGAAAGATATGAAGGCAAGTAGTTGACTTAATATTGATGCTCATATTCTAATAATAGGATTTAGGCATCAGTTGGGAAAATCTTGCATACAATGGATCTTTGGTCTGATGAAAACCTCAGGCTGTTCATGGGTGTCACCAGTCATTGGATCCAGGCAATGAAAATCCAAACTTTTGCTGGCATCGAGTACAAGCTCACCCTTTGTTCTGACCTTGTCAGCTTCTACAATGTTCCTGGTAGCCATACTGGCAAACATCTTGCAGTTGCATTTCTCCATGTCCTTAATCGAATTGAAATTACTGATAAGGTGTTTTTCTTGTCTGTGTCAGGTGCTTTAGATTTAATTTTTAATCCAGATCAGATGGGTAATGTTGGATAATGCATCCAACAATGACACATTCATGGAAGCTCTGGAATCAGAGTTATCAGCTTGTGACATCCCTTTCAATCATATTGAGTTGTGAATCAGGTGAGAATTCCATTCCTTTATGACTTTAGCTTGTTTCTTACATTGTGTTATGAAGGTGCTTCCCTCATATTGTGAATCTCACCTGTCAGGCTGTCCTCAAATCAATTACTAAAATGGACTTTGCCACCAAAGATGCTGCAGATTATATACTGGGTGTTGGAGGAGAACAAGACCTGATTGCAATGATATGCACTGCCATATGGGTGGCAAGTTTCTTTTTTTTTAAAAAAAACCTCTCTTGATCATGGAGCCTTGACTTTATCATTCTAGATCCAGGCATTGTCTCAGTGTCATGAAGCATTTAGCAAGGTATGCAAATCCCTAAGCCTGAAGGATCTTCAGCTCTTGAGGGATGTCTGTACTCAATGGTCATCAACATATCTCATGATTGACTGTGCCCTTATTCTGATGAAGGTTTGTAGAAGCTTTAGTTCTCAACTCTGTTTCATTTAAGCTTTGTGATCAACAGGGCATTGAGCACTTTCTCTCATGGAATGCTGATCTATGCAAGTACAAACTGACTCTGGGAGAGTGGGACAGACTTAAGATTTATGCAAAGATTCTTGCAGTAATTCTTTGTCTATTTTCACTTCAATAATTAATAATGAAAAGTATTAGGTTCCCCATGCATTCCAGCAAACTTTGTCTGCCAAGAAGATGCCAACACTAAGCAATGCAATCCTGGCATTCAAGGCAATAATCACTATTTGGGAAAAGCAAAAGACAACATTACCTGGCTATGCCTGTGTCATTGATGCTGGCATAAATAAGCTTAAAGATTACATTGAGAGAACCTCAGTTGCACCTGCCTATGTCCTTTCAATGAGTGAGTTAAATTCAAATCCAAGTCATGTTCACTTTTCAAGTGTGCTAATACTATATAGTTATTAATCTGTGCATAAAGCTAGAATGGTTCCAGCACCATTGCACTGGACAACTTGAGTGGGCATGGCAATTATTCCTTGATGAGGTGAGTCATGATATTGATATTGTGGTCATGTGCTGAAATAGCCCTTTTTATCACAGCTGCAGAAGAACAATGCTTCTCAAACTATCAATACCCCTGCCCAGCCACATAGAGGGGTGCTTGAAAATCTTAGTGATGATGAAGAGGATTGTGATGACTTGGCTGACAAGGATGATTTTGCAAGAGCAAGTGCCCTTCTCAGACTTGGATGGGTAGCAACATCTGCTGATAACTGTAGTCTGCAAGCTGAAGTTTCAGCATATTTTCTCAACCCCTTGCAGGCACCTGGTTCAGATATTGTCAAGTTTTGGCAGGTTAGTTTTGGGGAGTTTCTGCCATCACTCATTTGAATATTCAATCATTCTCAGGATAATTGTCTCCACTATCCAGCTATTTACCATTTATTCTGCTGATTCAGGGTTCTGCTGTCCCTTGTGAACATGTTTTCTCATCTGCCAAAGAAACTATGACTGATTGCTGCAATTGCATCAGTTCAAAGCTGATGGAGGCCCTTCAAATGGTCAAGTTCTCACTCAAAAGAGGCCAGCTGCTCAATTTTACTGCAGGTACATTGAAAAAAGAAGAGTCAGAGCTATTGGAGAGGTTGATTACTGAGAAGATGGCAGTCCTGGAGGATACAAATGAGTATATCAAGAGTCTTTTATGTCAAGATGACAATGACAATGAGGAGGAAGATGTGCAAGCTGTATGAATATATTGAGTTTCCTTATATAGACATGTTTGATCAGCTCAGCAGCTCAAGCTGCTGAGCCAAGCTGAGCAAGCCAGATATGGATAGCTCAGGGTGACCTTGGCTAGCTGAAAATGACAGTTAGCCGTGTGAGCTGAGCTGTAGCTGAGCTGAGCTGAGCTGTGGAAACACCAAATAAACCCTGCCAAGGCCAATCCTTTCCTTTTATGGATGTTCTTCCCACTCAGCACCATCAGCAGGCATCAGCATGCTCTCCAACTGCACAACATGTCAAGACATGCCATCATATATGCCTTCCCTGTGAGTCAGCTTTCTCTGGTGTTGCTTTGCATAATGAGCACATTCATTGCAGCATGCATTTTAACATGATAATAAGGAAGAAGGACACAATTTTATACCTGGAATGACAGCCTCCAAGTCAGTGGAAATCTAATCTACATCATGCATTTGTTTATTGACTTGGACCTTATGGTTTATTGAGCTCAGTTCTTTTTGCATTCCATCTCTGACAGGTACTGTCATCACACACAGAAAATGTGATTTGTTTATTGTGAAAGCTTATGGGAAGTCACCCAATTTCTCCATTTATAAGCATCATAAATGCATTGAACATCCAACCTGTTTCTTGATTGTTCAATGCATTTATGATGCTTATAAATGGAGAAATTATAGTATCTTTTTGTCCTGCAAACAGAATAATAACAGGTTTCTGGTATCTCAGATTTTTGTCCCTCACACATAAAACCTTTTTGTCACATCAAAATTTTTATTCAAACATACTAACAAACTCTTCAACATTTTTGACAGTCCAAAAATTCATGCCCTGCAGCAGTGTTGGCTGATCAGCTCAAGTTGTGGCTTGAGCCAAACAGCTCAAGCAACCTCAAGGTGCCTGATATGGGAAAGCTGACACCTCAAGGCACCCCAGATCTTGAGGCAGCTCAGCTTGTGGCAACACTACATCCAACCATCATGGTGCCTCAGATATCTGATTAAATGCATGCCCAGATCATTGTTTGGCATGACAAGCAGCATCTCTCACCATGAGAGATTGCAGACCTTGTTGGGTCTTGCATCAGGACAGTTTACAACATTCTTTCTTACAACTATGATTATAATGCTCTCAGGGACCTGTTCACACAGGGGCCACATGGTGCCAACCATTCTTTGGACATGGGAGATATGAACTATATCTCATCTTTGATTAATGCTAGGCCAAAGATCTACCTCAATTAAATCCAAGAAGAACTTCTGAATAGGTGGGATGTACTAGTTTATATTCCAACCCTCTCTTGTGCACTTTGTTGTATGGATATTACACATAAGCAAGTGGCAAATGATGCTTTGGAGAGGAATGAGCTGTTGTGTGTGACTTGGCAAGCTGCATATGCAGATATTCCAGCAGAATACTGTGTTTGATTGGACAAGGCAAGCATTGATGATCACACTAACCAATGCACCGCTGGTTGGGCTGCAATGGGAAGAGCCTGTGTTTGTTGAACAGCATTTTTTTGTGGTCAGCAGTATTCAGTTTTACCTGCTCTTACATGGGAGGATATGATTGCTCTTGATATCTTTGAGGGATCTGTAAATAAAGAGCACTTTATTAAATTTCTCAATGAACAGTTGGTAAAACACTTCTTCACAAAATGTTTTCGATAAATAATTACTCGCTTCACAATTGACTTATTTCTGCTGTAGGCTCCCAAATTAAATCCGTACCCAAGGTCCCCGAAGCGTAGTTATCCTGGACGGGCTGTGTGAATGCGCCGCTGTATGCGACAGGCATACATAGCGCCAACGAATGCACATGACATAGGTCAGCAGGCTGTTACATCTCGATTTATCGATGTCACAGTATAACATATACAAACACGATTTCGCAACTTGAGTTGTGCAAACGGCAATGCAAAGCACTGTAGTATTCCCAGACCGAGGAGCCAGCGTCGGGCCGCTCCCCCGACGATGTGCTATTTGGTGCGAGCTTGCGGATCAAATATACATTCGTGGCATTCGGTTTCTTCGATCTTTCACTTGCTCTCAAAGTTGATTCTCTTCGTTATAAAATCATCTCCGATGCTTGTTTTGGATCATGCGATAATTTGGAAAAGTCCCATTGGATCTTCAGGCTTGCAGTCTATAAAGCTCAGACGCTTGTTGATCGTCAAATATCTGCCCAAAAGGCGTGTAAGAGATAACTTACTAAACCCTAGTTGATAGTCGTATGTCTACAGCGTATACTGAATACAATCCGCATGATTTGTACATGGGAGGTTTTGTCGCTTGCCAAGAACCGAGTGCGTCTGTATCGGACTGCTGGAACATTTCCAAGTTCCACTATATCGGCTCAATCGATAGTCCCGCAAGATTAATGGCTATTCCAGAATCCAAGGACCAAAGTGACTAGATTTAGAAGTTGCTGCACCTGCCGACGACGGATGTCCCCCTCTTCTTGAGCTTTTATACCCAGATAACTATTAGAATTCCATTCCTCGCTGGAAATCGTGGATCAATTGCCTTTTAAACATGAACATATGTAAGCAGCGTTCACGAGTTCTGCTCCTATTTGTAGCATCGAAAACCACTGATGACTCCAGGAATGATGAATCAATTTCCAATGGATACAATGTCCGACTTTGTATATGACCAGTCTTATATATACGAGTCTGACCAGGACCTACTTCTCAGCTCCCTATGTCGCGAAGGATGATCGATGAAAACGTTAACAAACGTCAGAACGTGGACAGCTCATTGTGTTTACGGGTTTCAAGCGCTTCAATGACTCATTATAATCTTATAGTCCAATCTTCCAAGAAAGATATGTTGTAATATACCGCATAGCAAATTCCAACAGCGGGTCCTATACTTGCCATGGAGACTAGATTTACCTCGAGGAAGCCAGTGGTCAATTTGAGCCTCTTATAATGCGTGCAAGAAGCGCAAATAAGGCCGCACTGAAGGAGAGTCGCGTTGAAAAGGTATAGTACAAACAATCTATGACGTAATTCGAATTTCATTCATCTAACTCATTCAATACTAACTCTCTCGTTACCACACGCACTTAGAAACACTGCGGCGCCAGCACCCAGACAGACAGCTCAAGTCTGCGCAAAGAACCTGCCCCTCGAGGCTCGATGCCGAGTACGCGGCAGGTTTTCTCAGCAGGAGCCAGTTTGTGCAGGGAATCTTTGCCGTTTTCTCGAGGCAGCGAACGAACTGATCGTCAGACATGGGGAATTTTATACTGTGCGCATTATTCCCAAGGGCTGTCTGAACATGTCGATTCAGAGCTTGTGATGCAGCTTGTCAGGTGGACAGGTTCCCGGTCCCAGAAGAAACCTCTAGACATTACTGAGACTCCGCCTTGAGACATGAGGTACTCGATCCATAGCAACGTACATCAATCATACCTTAGCATCCTCGCTCGTCTACAATTTGCTCCAGCAGAATAATATAAGTATCTGGGGGAGATTTTACGCAGAAAAACTTTGCAGGATAATAACGTAGGCGGCATATTAAGACTTACGCTGACTTACCATCATGAAGGAGCGTCTGTCGGGATGCGCGAGTCTCAATGCTAGTCCCTGTCAGAAGCCAATCAATCATATCAGCCCGCCAGATTTGACAGACATTCCTCCATCACGCGTCTGATTACGACGTGGTCTTTGAGTTCAGCATGTATCAACAAAGCATATTTATCGTCTGCAATATATTGTAGGATCGTGGCATTTTCTCCCTCCTTTCCAGTACCACTAACCAAGTTGCCAACCGCGTTGGCCTCGTTTCACTACTCTTTGACGAGGATCCAAGCTCTGCGTTCAGTTCGTTTGAAGGAGATCGACAAATACCGAAGTCCCGAGAGCCTGGGATTGTTTGAACCCCTGAGACCCTTAATCTCGCCAAGCCCTTTTTCGAAGATGCCATCAGCGAGCGATGCGTCCTGGTCGACGCTTCGAAGCGCAGTACGCGGTGATCAGAACTCGCCCCCAGCTTCGCCTATTTCCTTCTACTCCAGTTCATCCATTGGCCCCGCGAGGATCATCAGCATGAATCCGAACCCTTCAACGAGCTCAATAGGAAGTTCCTTCCTTCGCTCACGCCGTCCGAACACCCCAAGATCATCCTCCATGTACGCTTCGTATGAACCAGACGCTGCTGTCAGGATTCTTTGGTCCCTCGCTCCTAACCATGAGGTGTCCACATTACCAGGTCGTCGCGTTAGCACTCGCGACTCTAGGAACATCGATCCTCTGCTCTTGGACCCGCCACCCAGGAGAGACTCGCTGAATTCTTCTCGTAGCCCTCCTGAATCACCAAGCTCTACTTCATTTTCCACTGCCCGAGATGAAATCAAGTCGTGAGCATATCATTTTTATGTTCTATCGTGTAGAGCTGCTCACCCCAGTATAGACCCCGGCCGTCTACGGATTCGAGATTATCCAGAGCTCTTTCTATGAATCGAATGAAAGATAAGAAAAAATCTCGGTTGCCTCCTCCTCTTCACCTCGGTCCACAATCTGCGAGTACCAGTAGTAGCCCGCCGTCCTTATCGCCATCACTCAGTGTGACCACTGGAGCACTCTCCACCGATGCGAGTCCCCTATCAACGCCCCTTACGCCCAGCTTTCTTCCTCCGTCAGAAGGAGAGCAACGACGTAGAAGGTTATCGAAGCTCGTGCGCGTTCTGGGCGAGAAGATACCCAGAGATCTTGTTTTCGGTCGTGATACCGATAAATCTGAATCCGATGACATTGTATCGGCTTCAGTTCCACCAGTAAACAAGATCTCAGAACCACCAGCAGAGGCCGTTTCTGAAAGGCAGCGCCGAAGAGCCAGCCTTTCTCTTCCCAGTTTCACGCTATCCTCCATGACCGCTTCCCTTCGCCCTTCAATGAAGGCGCTGGCGCCTGAACCCGATATAAATGGCGGAAGAAATTCCTCAGTGGAGCTAAAGAGGCAGAATAGCAAACGTAGATGGATGCAAAACAATGACGAGCCTTCGGTAGAAAATATAGCCCCTCCTCGAAGACCCACTATACCGTTGTTTAAAGAGTCACCTTCTCCACTACCCGCCAATTCCTCTTCCCCTGCATTTCATCTTGTCGTACAAGATGAAGACGCAGTGTTAACACAAACCTCCGACGCTGGGCATACACCACCTACATCTTCTCTCTTTCTGCCCCGCCAACCAGAGGATAATGAAATATCGCGTCGATCAGAGGATAGCGAAAGTGATTCTGCACCATCGACTGCTCGACCACATAATTCATCAACAATCACCCAGGATACAGCGCTGATAACGCGTCCGGATACGCCCTTCATGGATTTAATGATCCCTAATGATGATTGGCTTACAGTTGATACTCCTAGTCGCCTGAAGAAGACGAAGCAGGAGAACAGTTCCGTAGCCAGGCGGGAAAGACGGGAAGGATGGAGCGGAGAGTGGAACCAGCCCGATATACAGGACGTTATCGTAAAGCTGCGTGAGTTGAGGTGATGTTTTTTTTAAAGTTGGATTTATTTTGAGACCTTGATGGCGAGAGCGATGATTCGAGGTGATGATCCGGCGTACTGCACTGTATATCCAGTTAATAACCTATTCTTAGATGAGATTACTGTACAATAATAAATTTGTATAATTACATTACCGTATTGTACTCGCATAAAACATGAGCTACGTCCAAACGTTCAAGGTTTGGAGTGTGTCTGGGTTCTCGAGGAATATGGAGTTGTGCTGGAGGAACCAACCGTGATCGGTTTGCAGATCAGGGACTATAGCCACTGATTGAAATCTACAAAACTGACCGGTTGGATTGGATAAACACCCTTGAGCACTAGCTCAAAGAAACTCCCAAGGAACCAGCTGAAGCGAAAATATACATTATTGCATGTGAAAGAAAGAATGCACCATGGAAAAGAAAAACTATCTATATAACAATACAATAATTAAGAGCAATAGCACAATAGAGTACGCACGACAGCAATAGCAGCAGTAACAGTATGTAGTAGGAAAGCGACGAATAAGAGCCTGATTCATCAATAAGTGTTCTGCAGCCACATGATGAATGAGAGCATCCGCACCTTATGAGCTCCAGTCCAATCGTCCCGCACCTAGCCCAACACTCTCTGCCCGTGCCTCTACTCTCCTCACCATCTCGCGCAGAGTAGCATTCATCACCGCCTGCGCCTCAGCTCCTCGCTTGTCCCCCGCCCACCGGTGCAGTTCTGAAAGGCGTACGAAAGTAACGAAGGTCAGAGCCGAACACAGCCAAGAAGAAAGAAAAGAAATTCACCCAGCACCTGCTCTCCGATCCACAATCTCAGCGGAGCATTCCCCACTGCATCAGCGGAAGGCGTTTTCCCCACCGCAGCCTTGCCCTTCCCTGCAGCCTCCGCGCCCTTGCGCGGCTGTGCCCCCAGCCCCGCGGCAAGGTGGTCCGCCGTCTTCAGCATCGCTTGCGCGTGCTCCGCGGACGTGTGCACGTAGTGCGCCGCGATGAGCGCGAGAATGAGCGCGCGGAGGTGGTTGTCCTGAGCGGCGGTTGCGGCATTGAGGGCACGCCGGAGGTGTGTTCTGGGGAAATGGAGAATGAGGATTAGTGTAGGACCGAGAAAAGCAGTAGAGATAAGAGAGGAAGAACGTACTTCGCCTTCAAAAATTCCGTCGCCAAACACGCCTCCAGCACATCCCCAATCGCGCTCAGCATTCCACCCATGCTCTCACAGCTCTTGATCACGTCCTTCCCCAGCCGCCTGAGCTCCACAAGCTCTCGCTCCCTGGCCCCGTGCGTCCTCTCCCGCTCCTTCTGAGTAAGGTTCTCCTTCGCATTTAATTTCTCTCGCTCCTTCTCCTGCGTCACCTTCTCCAACCACGCATCCCGCCTCAATACCCCAATTCGGACCCACACTTCCCCCGCCCGCGCAGCCGTGTTCAGCCACGGATCTTCCACGCCCTCCTCATCCCCTCTTCCCTCTTCCCTCTTCCCATCTTGTGCCCCTTCCCGCTTTCGCGAAAGATACGCTGCTACACGATAACACTGCACCGCATGCTCCGTCCGCCCCAAGGAATGCGCGAGCTGGGCATGGAGGAAGGTGATGCGCCCCGCGTAAGCAGAGAAGATATGCTGGGTACGGACGTGGGCTGTTAGTGTTGAAAGGGTCTGTACGTCGTAGAGAAAGGAGGTCAGTTCGGGTATCAGGAGGGTGAGGGACAAAAAAGGAAAGGGGGTACAAGTAAAGGTCAACGCGGAGGAGCAATAGGGTACAATGGGAGTACGAGGATAGAAGAATAGGAGTCGAGGAATATGGGGAGAAGGGGAAAGTGGTCTCCGGAAAATAATATAAGGAAAACGGAAACCAAACTCACCTTCTCAGCCTCCTCGAACTCGCTCCGCATAATAGCTACCTACTTTCTGCGTGAGTAAACGAGGAAGAAAGAAGAAACGGATGCATGCACCCCAACAAGTTCAGCCAACAAATCCACCTTCATCCTCCCCATCCGGCCATGCACCTCCTTCAAGTCCGCCGTCGAGGCCCATTTCGGCACTACAAAATCCAATGCAGACGACAATTAGCGTGCATTCAATGCAGGAAGAAAAGCAAACACTCACAAATTACTTCCTTCCTCGTCTCACGCTCCACAACTCCCAACCCTTCAGCAGCAAACACACGCCTTTTCGGCTTGCGCCCGACGGGGTCACGCTTGGCGGTGCTGGAGGCGAGAAAGACGAGGGCGTACATGACACGCGGGTGTGTTGTTTGCAGATGCAAAGGATGGGAGGAAGGGAATGGGATCTATGAGGGAAGAGGGGGGAAGGGGGTGTTAGTTGGGTCCATAAAGGGGAGGAAAGAGCCCAGAGGGGGAGGAAAACGACATAAAAGCAAGGGAACAGCGCGAGGGTAAGGAGAAACTCTGGCAGATGAAGGGGAAAAACTAGAAATGTGGGATAAAGCTGCAGAAGAGAAGAGAATGCACGAAGCAGGAGAAAACCATTCAAGAGAAGGCAGGGCAAGAGAGCAGAAAGGGAGGAAAACTTGGAATGAATGGTAAAGAACATGCATCGAGAAGCAAGCCCGAGAAAAGAGAGGGTGAAAGCTCATGAGAAGACACCCGTTAAGAGAAAGGGCGCCAGCGCGCAAAAGACGCCCATGAAGAGAAGGCCAAGGGAGCGAAAGCTTGTAAAAAGCCATCCATGAAGAGAAGGGAGCGAAAGCACGTGAGAGACGCCGAGAAAACGCGGGAGCAGAAGCTCGCGAAATGACTTCCATGAAAGAATGGGTGCGAAAGTTCATGAAAAGGCGACCATGGGAAGACGAGAGCGACGGTTGGTGAAGAGAATGGGGGGTGAAAATACTATGTCCAGTGTTACTGCAAAACGCACAAACACAGAGTCACTGCAAAGAGAATTATCACGAAGAAAGCGAGATATCTCAGAAGCAAACAGAGGCTGGCAGAGAATGGGACACCCCCGCAGGAAGCCGCGCAGATGCAAAGTCTGATGCGAAAAACAACGGGCCAAGCCGATGTGTGGCACTATAAGTCGACTGAGGCCAAACAC
Source organism: Nidularia pulvinata (assembly GCA_036937195.1). Lineage (NCBI taxonomy): Eukaryota > Fungi > Basidiomycota > Agaricomycetes > Agaricales > Nidulariaceae > Nidularia > Nidularia pulvinata. The sequence continues at coordinate 19,010 of JASFDH010000607.1, forward strand.
ACTCGCCCAGTGAGCGAGTGACAGCTGCAACGCGAACGACAGACGCCCCCAACCATAACAAAACGGATCGGCTCGAGCAGCATGAAAGACAGATTCATCAGATGAACGCGAAAAGACACGCCCAAGTAACGCCATGCCCAAGAAACACATAAAACCACAAAGCCAGAAACGAAGAAAATGCAAAAGCCCACCTGAACGATCCCGCTCTCTCCAAATGCATCCAGGGCCCCGCCATCTAAAAGGGCATGCACACGCGCCAGGCGTGCCATCACCGCGGGTGCGTCGCCCGCGTGGGCATAGAACACGATGCCGTGCAGGAGGAGGTGAACCAGGAGGACGGTGGTTATTGCCTCTGCAGGCGGCTGCGCCGGGACGGGTGGAGGGGCATTGGTGGTGGCATCGTTCATGGAGCCGTCTTTGGCCGGAGGGGCCAAGTCGAACGCGAGTCCCATATCCTTCTCCGCATCTTCGAGGGCCTTCCTCCCCTCCTCCCATCTCCCATCCAAGACGAATGTCCTTACACGCAGTAGGCCAGCGAGGCGCTGCATGCTGTCATGCCCGCTCGTCGTCGCGCGTGCCTGCATATCTCCAATCGCATCCAGGATCTTCATCCTCGTCCCCTGGCCGCCATCAGAGCTCTCAGTAAGACTGGCAATGAGCCCGAGGTGGATGGAGTACGCGAGGTGCGGCGGGTCCGATGGGAGGAGGAAGGACGAGAAGAGGCGCCGAAGGGTGGTGTGTGCGAGGCGCGGATTGTGTTGATGGTGCGCGAGGCGGGCGGACAGGAGGGTGAGGTGCGGTTTGTATGACCGTAGGGAAGGGTGCTAAGGGTAGGAAGGCGTGAGTACGAGGGTATGGAAGAGGTAGCCTGGCGGCGTACCTTTTGCGCTATCAGGCTCTAAATAATAAAATATAAGTCTAATAACACCGCTGAGCAAACGGATAACCCACCGCCTTGGTAATACCCCTCTCTACTTCGCCCTCTACTTCTCCCTCGTCCAATCCAATGCACATCCCGACCTCTGCTAAGCCAGCCCACGCACGACACTCTACATCCAGATCCAAGTTCGGTAGACTCAAACACCTTCTTAAAGCAAGCTGGGCGAGGGCCAGGGAGCGCGCGTGCTGTTTGTGTGTGGGAGGGTGCAGGAGAAAGGCGGGGAGAGCAAGGAGGAGGTGCGCGGGAGGCAGTCGGGTGAGGGTGGTCGACGCGGAGGGGGAAGGGAAGTGGGACGGAGAGAGGCGAGGGCGCTTATACGGGCGGGGGTTGTCATCGTCGGATATGGGAACAGGGAAGTCGGAGGACGACGTCGACATCATTGTGGACGACGGTGAGAACGAATAATTTCGGCGTTCATTATGATGACAACAATTTGTGACGTTGTGACCCGACGCGTCGTGATTGGCTCGCGTGCACACGTCAGTTGAGTTTTGAATCTTATTTCGACCGACCACTTTACGCGTTCAGGCAATCCTGATTCCTGAGCGACGGTGCTACATACCGCGGGACCTAAAATGACATCTTTAATGCTCGTGGCTTCTGCAAAACCTGTACTAGTAATATTTCCCTGCGTCCGGTAGTCAATGCAGCTATGTGGTATTAGAGCATGTGGTTTCCCTACTCCTCAGCTAGCTGTGGTTCCCTGACTCCCACGCGATGCTAAATCCTCCAAGCGACTTGTTGCCACCTCCCAATACTTCCCCGGCTGCTGTATTTGGATTCTGTAGTTCGATATAGAGGCTACCGCGACTAAACAATCAAACAACTTGTCCCAATTGCAACGCTCATGCGAGAGGAGTACATCTAAAGATATCATATGCGGCTTATAATCCTTAAAAGTAGCATCCAGCCCCAGAAAATTCTCGGAAGGAAATTAAATACTGCGAAAATCACAGTTTAACCGTCATTTCCAAAATCTAATTAGAAATAGCCCATCGGCGGACACTGGATAAATAGATTGCAAGTATTCTGAGCATCCCCGGCTTATTGTTAGTGTCATTTGAGACTCCATATTGGTCATGGAACGATCAGAATACCCGGGGATTCTGTGTGAACGGTTTTGTCAGATTCTCTATGTACGGACGCCAATTGCCGAGAATACTCTGAATCCTAGCTTTCCTGCCATCATATTGGCCCATGCTTGTGCCTTTATCACGTATTGCCAATTACTTGCGTATCAACGACACCGCCTCGAATCCCCGCTCCTTACATCAGCATTTTAGCAAAAAAACTTCCGGATTTCGGCCTATTTTTACCAGTTTTGGGGTTTCTGGAAGCCTGATTGGGAACGAATTTCCGGTACATCAATAAAATGTTAAAGAAATCATTTCTCACTGATATTTTCGGCTTTTCATCTTTCATACAGTACCGGACAGCCAAAGTCCGACACTTGCATATCTCGTGATCCTTAGTTTTTTTGGACAAAATTCTTTCAGATTTG
>JASFDH010000608.1:0-21447 GCA_036937195.1 Nidularia pulvinata
TTCAATAAGTTGGTCTGGCAGTACATCCAGTCTATCTCCTCTGACAATAGGGAGCCCTTCTATGCTCCTACTTTCAATGGAGCCTCCACAAAAACAGCAAAGAACACCTAGCTTTAATAGTGAAATTTTTTTAGGTGTATGAAACCCATCTATGCAGCTTGAATATGGTGAAGAATTTTGCAGGCTTCTTATTGCACATGCTCACCCCAGAACTTTGCTCATAATCTGGAAGTGCACTTATTTTCCCATAAATGGATTCCAGGTTCAATAGTTCCAGACCAACAGACACTTTCAGGGCCTACACTTGATTGAGAAGCAGCCAAGGTAGAAGATCAGCTGAAGAAAATCTTGAAGGCAAAGAGAGCAACATTTCAGACTGATGGTTGGAAGAATAAAGCCAAACAGTCAGTTGTTGCAACAATGGTGAATGTAGAATCTGAGGTAGGCTTTTATCTTCTTTAATTACAATTTATAGCATCATTTAATATTTTATAGCCATATTTAATGTGTACAGATGATGTTTCTACACAATTAAAGACTGAGGAAGCACTCTTAGCTTTAGTTTTGGATGAAATCAAGTGGAGTACAGATATGTATGCTCTTTTAATTATTGCAGTTTGCTCTGCTAATGGTGGGGATGCATGCAAATGTATAGGCTGCTTCAGACTGTGATGCCTTGGCTGATTATCATCCTATGCTGGGCTCATCAAATAAACCTCATTGTTGGTGATTATTTAAGTCTCAAAATCACATTTCTCAACTGTGTTCCACATGCTCTGGAGGTTATAAAATAGATGAATAACCATGGCCATGCTTTGGGGATCTTTCAGCAAGAACAAATGTTCACCAATGGAAATATCCTTGCACTTATCCTTCTTGTCATTACTGGATAGACAGCTTATTATCTCTTGCTCCACTGGCTTCTTCAGGTACATACTGTCAAGTTTCTTTCCAAAAGGTAAATAGGAACTAGAGGTTGTAGATTACAATAGCACTACATTGGAAAGTGTTGGAAGTAAACATCAGAAGGATTTCCAACCATAATGCTAAAGGTAAGAACTGTTGGCTTCAGCTTATGTGCTGCACCCTTCCAGTTCTTGTGGGTTCTAACTCAGTAAATGATCCACAAATCAGAAGATAAATACCAGTGTCAGAAGTGTGTTGGAGGTAAATAAAATATTGACAACTAGAGTCCAAGTCTAGTGCCAAGGGTGAGATGAGACTAGTCAATGTAAGTCAACTAGAAGACAAGTTGGAAGAGGGTCAGAAGATTGGAAGTGAATCAGAGAGACTAGAGGTAATCTTAGTTGATATTTAGATTGGAGACTATGGTGCAGAATAGAGCTACTTAAATAAAAGTATTGCTAATTGTAATAATAAAAGTGGAAGTAGCAATACTATAGATACAAGTAATAATAAAAGTCCTTGACACATAATAAAAGTAGCAGAGATGAGAGCAGAAGCATAACTGAGTGGAAGCATACTTGGAAACAGTAATTGTATTGTGAACATCAAATAATAAAAACAATAGTTTGGAGATTAGCAATGAATGGAAACAGACAGAAAATGTCAGAAGCATAGTGGGAAATCATATCACAGAGTCAGAAAGTGTTGGAAGATGTAAGGAGAGATTGTAGATGTAACATCAGAACAATATTTCTATTATGAACCATTCTGACATCCTTCTGCTCCCAAGATTCCATTTCCAACACTTATTATGATACCCAGTTCTATTATGATTCTGTTGTTACTAGTTACCATTCTCTGATTAGTTATACAATTAACTATCAACATATTTAAGTAGCTAGTCTTCATTCTGTATCAGCAATCTGAATATCAACTAAGATATCATCTTCTCTCTGTTTAATTTCTGAGTCTTGCTCATCTTCCAACTCTCCAACCCCCTCCTGATCTTTGATGCTATCTCCTGACATGTGGACCATGCTTGCAAGTTGAACTCACAAGAACTGGAAGGGTGTAGCACATAAGCTGAAGCCAACAGTTCCCATTTGTTAGTGTTACAGTCAGAAATCCTTCTGACATTACTTCCAATATTTCTCCAACATAGCACTATCATAGCCTATGACCTCTAGTTCCTAATTAGTTTGGGAATGAGTCTTGACAAATGCTCCAGCTGCCCTCCAATGTTTCATGAACACCATATTCACAGATCTCCTGGATATATCAGTCATCATATACCTTGACAATATTCTTATTTACTTGGACAACCTTGCTCAGCACAAGATTCATGTAAAGGAGGTGCTCCAGAATCTCTAGAAAAATGGACTTTATGCCTGCACTGATAAATGTGAGTTTCACTCAGATTCAGTTGAATATCTAAGGTACATTATATCTCTGGAGGGCTTGAACACAGAAAAGTGAAGGACATACTGTCCTTCCTAGGATTAGCCAATTTATATTGTCATTTCATTGCTAACTATTTGGATATTGTGATACTGCTCACTTGCCTGACCCAGAAGAGTACTCCATGGGTTTTTTCCAAGAAGCTTTCAATGAACTCAAGAAAGCTTTCACAACTGCCCTATTCTCACCCATTGGGTCCCTGACACACCACTCATTGTTGAGACTGATGCTTCAGACCATGCTCTTGGTGCAATTATTTCCATCCTCCATGAGGATGGTGAAATTCACCCTATTGCATTTCACTCTAGGACATTTACCCCTCCTGAATTAAATTACAATACCCATGACAAAGAATTGCTTGCTATTTTTGAAGCATTTTGAGTATGGCAACATTACCTTGAAAGTTCAGCTAAATGTATAGATGTGGCTACTGACCACAAGAGCCTTGAGTATTTTGCTACTACTAAGCCTTTGGCCAAACCTTGGCCAAACCCTTGTCCCTTTGTTGATGAGCTGAGCTCTCATTTCTTGATTGATCTCTGTCCTCATTATTTGCTATATTAAATACAGGACTAGGATAGTGGGTGGTGCAGCACATAAGCTGAATCCAACATCCTACATTGTCTGGATCCTTTGTGCATCATCAGACTCATATCTCAGCCATATTGTCCTTCTGTCTGGCTGTGTTCAGGTCTTGACACTTTGCTAGTATAATAGTTTGGATAATAAAATGTGAATTTTACTTAGTGTTAGGTGTAGATCTGCATGGGGCATATCAAATACACACACAAAATTTTGATAATCCAGTTCAAATTTATTCTATTTCTAGGAAACAAGAGGAAACAGTGTGTCAAGACCCAAACATGGCCAGACAGAAGGGCAATATGGCCAAGTTATGAGTCTGATGATACACAAAGGATCTAGACAATGTAGGATGTTGGATTCAGCTTATATGCTGCACCACCCACTATCCTGGTCCTGTATTTAATATAGCAAATAATGAGGACAGAGATCAATCAAGAAATAAGAGCTCAGCTCATCAACAAAGGGACAAGGGTTTGGCTAAAGGATTGAACAAGAGGTTGAGAGAGTATAGTGTGCATATCAAGCCAGGAATGGATTGACAATACAATTAACAAACTAAAGAACTACAACTTGAATACTACTGCTTATATACTGTTTCTAGAGATAAGCTATTGATATTAAGTCTAATGAAGATATACAAAGCATGTGGAAGTAGAGGTCAGGTTGTAACTAAAGTGTGGAGAGAATCAGAGGGACAGAGAATATGTGGAGACTAAGGTTGCTAACTAAAAGGCTTTGTGGATATGAAAGATAAGAGCTTGAAAGGAGACTAGTATAAAATGAAGGCTCAATGCAGAATATCTGAAACACATAGTTGGCTGAGATGTGGCTGACATGGCTGAGGTATGGCCAATGTGGCCAAGGCTTGGCTGCAAGAACTTGGGATTGTAGCAAGTTGGTGTGTAACAGGATGGGTGATGAGTAATGGCTGGAATGGGATATGACACTAAGATCATCCCTATTCTCTTGACTAAGTTACAACTAGTCTCTCTGATTCACTCCTGGCCTTCCAAATCCCTTCCAACTTCCCTTCTAGTTGACTAATGTTAACTAGTTTTATCTCACCCTTGATGCTAGACTTGACTCTAGCTGTCATTATCCATGGTTGTCTCTGACAACCTTCTAACATCACAACACTTTCTTCTGATATGTGGACCATGCACAAGTTAGAACCCACAAGAATTGGAAGGCTGCAGCACATAAGCTGAAGCTGATGGTTCTTACTTTTTAGCATTATGATCAGAAATTCTTCTGATGATTACTTCTGACATTTTCCTATGTAGCACTATCATAACCTACATCCTCTAGTTTCTAAACTACCTTTGGAAACAAGATCTGACAAAGTTGAGCATTGATCATTCTCATCACTGAATCAGCCTACTTACTATCATCTGTAAATTGAATATTAGGAATGAAGGAGGCACAGCACATAAGCTGAAGCTGTCATCTATTCTGACCCTCTATCCTTGGTAGCATTCAAACACATTTCCAGAGAAATTTCTAGAGTCTCTGGTTATTCTCCCTGACCCTACCATATATTCTATCTGCCTGGAAACTCTAGGATATACCCTGAAAATGAGTTCATGACACATGCCCTGAATGCTGACTGCCATATCACTTGTTCTGCTATTTCATTCTTGCTTTCCCTCACCACTGCTTTCTCTCCCTGTCATTGCCCCTCCCCCCCTATTGTTTGCCATTGCCACTGACATCACAAGCACATGTGAGCTCCATACTGCCAAACCTGCTGTTGCTGCTGCTGCTGACAGCAATGTCCTCACTGTACCTCCCCTCAATATTGAAATCCATGTCAACTAGCTACAAGCACCAGCAATCAAACACCAATAAGTCCATAAGCAAGCAAGACAAGACCATGGTCAATGTAGTGGATACCTGGGACACTGTGGTTGACAAAATGGGATTGGAGGTTAAAAGAGAAGAAAGATGCTGAAGGGAAGGCACTGGCAAAGACAAAGGCCAAATAAAAAGGCTAAATAGAGGTGCATTCACTTATTTTACTACTATTTTGCAGCTCACTCTTGTCCTCCATTCCTTAATAGAAAATCTGCTGCCCAATAGATGGCTGAGGATGCTGCTGAGAACACAAAAGGCTTCCCATCCAGGCTCACACCATATGTACCTGATCACCATTTTCACCTCACACCTTGTACTCATTGTCAAGCAAATGTTGGAGGCTGCTAGCACATCTATAACACCTCCAGAACATGTGCTGAGACATCCTACTGCCTCATCTCTTCCTCCTGCACCTGCTGTCTCAGGTACTCATGTTCATGTCATGCACAAGCCTGAGATAACTAGGAACAAGACCCACATTGCAGATTGTGACAGCAAAGAGAGCAGCAGTAGCAGCACTGACAGTACAGGTGACAGCAACAAGACTGATGACAGCAGTCAGGATGAAAGTAACAACAATAACTTGGGTAACACTGTAAATGATGCTGACACCAGCCTGCCTGCTATAAATGCTGCCTTGGCAGTAGGTGTGAGTAACAGTGCCTATACTGGCTCATCACAAATGTGTCTGCTGTCTCTCATGATGATGGGATATGTATTGAGCCTACCCAAGGCAACCCTTCTCATCAGTCTTCACTAGTCACTATGAACCCATCTGCTACCCCTTGAGATGGTGAAGTTATCCTTGCCCCTGATCATGGTATTTGTTTTATTTTCAAATTTATTTTGTATTTATTATATCTTCCATAGACATTGTTATGTATAATCCTCCTAGTTTGCTAACTGGCAATTCTCAAGCCACAGCAGCAGCTTCCTGTGGCTGTTCAACTGATATCAAGGCCCTTAGTTCCTCACATGCTTAAGTACCATATAGTAGTGCTTTTCAAGTACATGGTGGCATTCTTTGAGGCCATGCCATGGGAAATGGACACAATATTGGAGACCTAGACTCAGTAGATCTAACAGCACCTCTTTCTGTTAAGGGAAAAGTCAATTATTTTGTTACAAAGGAGCTTCCAAGTACAGTTAATGTTGATAGCTCACCTGCTATAGCTATTCTTTCTCTATGTTATGGGTCCACTTCTCCAGCAAGTTGCATGACACTACTCACCTTTGAGGAGTAAGTCATTTATATTGACTGAAATTATTATTAGCTGCAATAATCATATACTGATAGAACAAAACCACTGAGTTTATATTCTTGATAAGCATCAATGGAATCTTATGGGTACTATTCAGAAGTTGTTGATGATGATGAACCATGTAAGTGGGTAAAGACAGATGAGAGTCCTGTGACCACCTTGCTCTTGATAAGTTTCATGTTTTTACTTGATACATATATTTTTTGACATGGAGTAGGAAAATGATATTGTGATTGCATTGGCTATCCCATCTTCATCCTGTTCTTGCCTGTTCAGTCTCTGTTACTTCTAAATCATCATCTGGGTCTGGTAGCATTATTTCAAGTGTGCAACCTGTAATACTTGCAGGGTTGCTGACTTTTACTCAAGGAGGCCCAACAAATATTTCATGGGCTGATCAAGATGGTCTTATTGGATACTTGCTCATTGATATTGAGCTACCTGACCCAGGTCCTTCAGATCTTTGTTCAATGTTTTCAAAGTATAAGAAAATAGAAAGAGTCAGAGGCAGCAAGGCTATTGAGGGGCTGTGTCACAAACATGCTTTCCAGGATATATGCTAGAGGTTCTGGACAGATAGAGTACATGTGGTGACCAGGGAGAGACTCTGGAGACTCTGGGAATATCTCCAGGAAATGTGTTCAAGCACTACCAAGGTAGGGAAGTCAAGATGGGCAACAGCTTCAGCTTATGTGCTGTGCTTCCTTCATTCCTAACACCCAATTTACAGATGACAGTGAGTGATAAATTCCAGGCATAGTGACAATCAATACTCAACTTCCTGATCAGAGATTTGGTCAGGAGAGGTCACCAGAGACCAGAGATCTTGTTGAGCATGAAGTATGATGACAAGAAGAGATTATCAAACAGAGATGAGCAAGGATGGTTCAGAGGTAGCTTAATCACTGAGTAGAAGTGGAAAGACTAATAAAATTAACAAAATGAAGTACTACAATACATTTGAAGTACTTAAACACTCAAAAATCTAAGTAACCAGAGTAAATATGCAGAGCACTATAATCATACTAGTGCAGTGGAGAAGTAAGTGGGTTAAGAAAGAGAGAACATATGACAAGGGCTAAGGAGTACAAATTGAATGTTAATGCAAAGAGGTATACTATGAAAAGTATAGTGTGTGTGGCTGAAACAAAGTAATTATGAAAATGGAAGTTGACCAGAGTAAACCTGAGTAAACACTGGAGATGAGCAGGAAGTTGGGAAAGCATCAGGATTGATTGTGAGCAGTCTGGAGATGATGCACACTGTGCTGTATAAGGATATGACAGGCTGCATAAAAATGTAGTATGGTAGTCATATTTAGAGGACAATGACCTTAACACTTGGTATCCCACAGTTCAGGACTTGATGTATATTTTCATTGCAAAAAGCCAATTCTATGGCAACTGGAGGTATGCATTTCAAGATGCAAAGAAGTTTCCCATTTTGATTGACTGACTTAACAACCAACCTGGCTGCTTGATAAATGAAAAAATGTTAGGGACTCAAAGGAAACTTATACATTGTCAGATATGAATAAATAGATTGCAAGGAAGGAATCTCCAAAGAGAAAGGAGATGGATGCTGGTTCATCAAAGAAGAAGCAAGGAAAATCTGGTTGATAAGAAGAAGGAGATGAAGATGAAGATGAAGAAAAAAGATTCAGAGTAAGCTTTCTCTCTCTCTCTCTGTAATTGTCTAGTTATATCAGATATTGTAAAATAGCTGGCTGGTGACTTGTATGCTCTCTCTTGAATTTTTGCATCAATCTTGAATTGTAGTCTGGCTATTAATCTGGTATAATCTAGTTTCATTTGCTTCTGCTACTCCAACAGAGAGTTCATTTCTGGATATTTCTTTCAATGCATTTAGCAGAATCATCACATCTAATTTCAGTTCAGATATTTCTGAGCATATTACATTTCCCCACATGTATATGTACATCATACATAGATTATATGTATTCTATGTATAGTATACATAGACTCTACAAAGATTTGAGTACATACCCCATTGTCTAGGTTGATAGTCTACATAGAGTCTATGTAAAATATATGTAAAGTCTATGTATGCAGAGTCTATGTGTATTCTATGTATACTTAATAATATAAACAGCAAAAATACAATTATGTGAACTTCTATATTTGGTTGTTATAATTTCAAAATAAAATATATATAGTTTATTTATAAGCTATTAGTGAACATGAGTAGATTATGATGATTAATTTTTAATTTTTAATATAAATATAGCAAAACAGCAAAGTTGCATGATAATATGATAATTTTGTTCTATAAATAGTAATATCTCTCAGACTGCTTACCAAAATGTGACCATACTTTATTCTGTAAATAAACATAAACAATAATTAAGGGGTTAAAAACTCAATATTGCATTCTTTACCATGGGAATCACTCTAAAAATAGATGTAACACTTTCTTTGTTGAGAAAACTGTAAAATACTTTCCAAATATAGACTCTTTTTGTAAATTTATCCCATTAATTACATAATCATATGCTCAATATAGCTATTTTTAGTATAGTTCTGGTTTAAAAGATATTATTGCATTATATAATCATAGTATTTTATTAATAGACAAAATTTCATGAAAAAAATCTATATTTAAAAATATTTTGCATTTTTCTCAATAAGAAAAGTGTGCAGTAATATGATTTTACCATTTATAAGATCACCTAAGTAGTGGCTATGATTTACCTATATCTATTTTTAGAATAATTTCCATAGTAACACAAAATACAACTATGCTAATAATAGTTATTAAGCACATTATGACATAATTTGATAGGATCAATTTACAAAACAACTCCATATTTAGAAGTGTTTAGCAATATAATCTTGCTATATATGAAATCACCTAAGTGGTGGATACAAATTATCTATATTTAGAGTGTACATACAGTCTACATAAAGCTCAACAATTAATCTATTTTGGATGAAGTTAAACAAGGTACAGTGTATGTAGACTCTAAGCACAGTAAATATACTCTAGGTATACTAGAAATGTGGGTTACATATAGTATACATAGAGTATACATGCATTCTATGTATACCTGTGGGGGAGTGTAAAGTGTTACAGCAGTTATCCCTTTGCGGTAAGTTCAAGGCTAAGTTCATGGTTCAGGGTTTGGTATAACAGTGATGAGACCACATGTTATATTCTTGGTTTTGATGTAAGACATGCTTCCTGTTGTACAGAACAGTTGTCAAGTTGCTAAGTCTCTGTATAAGAGAAGCTCAGGTTCAATGAGCCTCTAGGCTGAGTCTAAGAAGTTTGAGTCATTCTGAGTTCAAGGGGTCAGAGCAAAGATGTCACAAAGGCTATATTTGCCTAGGTCAAGCTGAAGAGCAAGACCTGAGTACAGAGGCTTACTTATAGTAATCTATGATGGTCTGTGCACAATATACTAAGTATAACCACTGTTACTGTTGGCTAGTCCAAATATAACTACTCATGTGATAGTTTGTTCTAAATAAAGAAAGAATGTTGCATAGTGGGTTACTTGTATAGGAATTTTGACAACAACACCCACAATATTGTCATGAAAACAAAATACAAATATCTGGATGGATAATTGCTCTGACTAAAACACTAATGTCACATCTTGGAAAAAAGAAATGCAAGACTTTGTTTCATGATGATAATATAAGTGTAGATGTATCAAAAGCAGAGAAAAACAAACTTGTTGCAAAAAAGCTTAACAAATGGCTGTTGCATTGGATTTATCACCCTATAATAAGAATGATGAGTATGTGGGCAAACTGCTCTCTATTTCACTTTATGAAATTAAACCAGTCCACATAATATGTTCCCCATCATTTGTTTGTAGCACTGAGACATGCAACCCAAGGTCCTTGGTACAAAATATATGGAAATGAGATATTCCAGAAGCAACCTTAATCAAGGAGCAAAAAGTTCCCTGTTTTGACTGGTAAATGTCTAGAGTGTTCAACATCTTATCATGCAAATTATGAAATATTTTTTGAAAAATGTGATGTAGCAAGCTGATGGAAGCAAGTGTATGTTAACCCTGCAAAATATCTCAAAATTGGCAGTAACTTATGGGTTGATTGTTTATTTTCAAAGGCTGCTATCAATGCAACATATAGTTCTCATGCATCTATCTTAGCATATTCTGAGTACTGGAATAATAACTTTGGAACAGATTCTACCACTGTCAGTTGTGCTCATGTTGGGCAGGCTTTTGTGCAAAAATCTTTATGTACAATTGTTGCACATTCTGATTTGATTTTGAGCTTGATAATTCTCTTAATATCAAAGAGGTTACTACTGAAGCATATTCAGTCTTGGGAGAAAATGAAATTATCAGAGCTGCTAATCATCATGCTTGTTCTGCATGCACTCAAGAGTACAAAAAGTCAAGTGCAGCTGTGTTTGACAATCCAGCAGCTGTTGTGGGAGTTGATGAAAATCAAACTGTACCACCACTAGCAGAGAATCAACCTACATCATCTATTTCTGATGATAGTTCAAATGATTTAATAGATATGGATCTTGATAAACACTGGGTGACAATGTGTGTTCTAGGTGAAGTTGTTATGGGACCAACAGTAAATATATTGTTATTTTGATTGCTTATTCAGTATGCTGACTTGTTATTTGTTTTTAAAGAATTGTGCATATAATAACTGTACAAATTACCTTTCTAATTCTCATGGGGGATTCTTGTGTGCTTATCATGAAACAATGCTTGCTTCTTGTTACCTTATTTGTGATTGTCATTAGTGTTTGAAAGTCCAGTCTCAAGAATGGAAAAAGACTGAGACTGGACCAGACTGTAACCAATCAAGACTGCAAATTCTCAAGACTGATCAAGACTGCAACTGCAGGCTGGTCTTCAGTCCATTGACATCTCAGAATTTTCAAGACCAACAAAAGACCAGTCTTTGGGGTCTCAACTGGTCTTCTCAGCCTTGTTCAAGCAAAAATATTTGTAGTTTACAGTTCACTCAAACCACACTTTTAAATAAATATATTGGGCTTTTGATGAAAACCAATCATGCAACAGAAAAAAATGCATTAACAAACACAGTAAGCCACACATTGTGGCTTTTAAAAATTGCAGAACATTAAAACAAACCATGCTATAATGACTACTACTACTTGTGCAAATGCTCAAGGAAAACTGCCAAGGCTTCAATAATATATTTTATCTGTTATACTATGACAAGACTGGTCTAAACTGGTTGAGACCAGTCTTGTAACTGTAAAAGACCATATAAGACTGCACTGGACCAGTATACATCAGTTCAGTCCAGTCTTTTGCAGTCTTGAAGATGTGAGGTCTGGTCTCAGTCTCAGTCCATTGCTCTCGAGGGCAAAAGACCAGACTGGACCAGACTTTCAAACACTAATTGTCATAATAGAAGAGTTGGACAAACATCTGAATGTTAAGCACACCAACCAGAGTGGAGAAAATATACAAGGCAACAAAGTCATGAAACTCAGTCAGGAATATGGAGAATATTGCAATGACCAGGAGAAAATCTGCCCTAGAATGTAGTTTGGAAGGGAACAAATACACAAAAACATAATGACCAGAGTGAGAAATCTCCACCTTCTCCAAAATATTTTAGTCCTGCACACCACTACTGTGTGAAGACCATATGTGCACCATGCAGTGTTATTACTGTTTGGACTAAATTTGATAGATATGAGTCAACAACAAATATTTTGAATTTTTTGGAGTTTGTGTACCCAACTGAGCAGTGCAGAACTGACTACATATGTATTGATAAAAGGCTGTCAAGTTCTCCAAACTGCAGTTACAAGCAAGCACTGTGAAACATGGAAAAAAACATCAAGAATTATTGTGGATGTATATCACTATACCAATCATCATGTTATAGATTATCTGTGTAGAAAGCATTGCAATCCATCACCCAGTGATGACTCTGCTCCAAATCTTGTTTTCATTGCATATGATGATGAGGGACAGCCACTTGCTTGGCAAGTATTTAATACACAAGTTTGTAAACAACTTAATGCATGGCTTGCTGGATTTGAATCAATTCTTAAATGCATGACTCCTGGAAATTTCAACTGGTTTTTGCATTTAATGCCTTTTTTTATTATACCCAATATGTCATAAATTGACAAAAAATAAAAAAAAAGCAGAATCTCATGAATGATGACAATGTTGAAGATTTGGGATTAGATATTGAAGATTCAGTATTTGATGATGAATCTGAAAATAGTAGTGATAATTCTAGCTCTTATTAAGAAGATTAGTAGCATATCAATATGAAATTAACAGTATAGAGCAGGTTGCTTAATCACCACTACTTTTGTACAGCAGTTAAATTGCTCAAAGAGCAAAAAAAAATTGGAACCATAAAATTCAGGGGAAATTTCTGCCCAGAAGGATATAGAATGATGAAATAGAGTGATTTATGCACTTATGATGTAATATCTGGCAGCCTGAAAGGGTTAATCACAGGAACTAAATCATGATTGCTAATGGCATTTGACAGGGAGTTGTCAAGAACCAAACATGGTCAGACAGAAAGGACAAAGTGGTCAAGGTACAAATCTAATGATACATAATGTCATATCCCTATACAATGCAGTGCATGCCATCTCCAGACTGCTCACAATCAATCCTGATGCTTTCCCAACTTCCTGCTCATCTCCAGGTTTACTTGGGTTTACTCCAGCTTTCTATTTTCATACTTACTCTGATTTAGCCACATATGCTATACCATTTTGTAGTATATCTCTTTGCATTACATTCAATTTATATTCCTTAGTCTTCATCATATGCTCTCTTTCTCATAACCCTACTCTGGTACTCAGATTTTTTAGTATTTAAGTACTTCAAATGTATTGTAGTACTTCAGTTTGTTAATTATTGTGTTTAACATCTCTAGCTAGTGGATAAGCTACCTCTAAGTCATCCTCACTCATCTTTACTTGTTATTATCCCTCTTGTCATCATACTTTATGCTCAACAAGATCTCTGGTCTCCAGGGATCCCTCCTGACCAAATCTCCAATCAGGAAGTTGAGTATCAATTGTTACTATACCTGGAACATATCACTCACCATTATTTGTAATTGGACATTAGGAATGAAGGAGGCACAGTACATAAGCTGAAGCCATTGCCCATCTTAACCCTCTCTCTCTCTGGTAGTGCTCAAATGCATTTCCTGGAGGTATTCCCAGAGTCTCTGGAATCTCTCCCTGGTCCTACTGTGTCTTCTATCTGCCTGGAATCTCTGAGATATATCCTGGGAAACAATTTTGTGACACACAAAGACACTAGACAATATTGGATGTTGGCTTCAGCTTATGTGCTGCACCACCCACCATTCTAGTCCTGTATTTAATATAGCAAATAGTGAGGTCAGAGTTCAATCAAGAAATGAGAGCTCAGCTCATCAACAAAGGGACAAGGGTTCAGCTGAGGGTCAGCCAAAGGTTGGCTGGAGTGGCTGAAGGATCAAACAAGAGATTGAGAGAGTATAGTGTGCATATCAAGCCAGGAAATGGATTGACAATACAATTAACAAACTAAAGAACTACAACTTGAATACTACTACTTATATACTATCTCCAGAGAGATGAACAGAAAATATGTGGAGACTATGCTTGCTAACTAAAAGGCTTTGTGGATATGAAAGATAAAGAACTTAAAGGAGACTAGTATGAAATGAAGGCTCAATACAGAATATCTGAAACATGTAGTTGGCTAAGATGTGGCCAACATGGCTGAGGTGTGGCTGAGGTGTGGCTGATGCAGCCAAGCCTTGGCTGCAAGAACTTGGAATTGTAGCAAGTTGGGGTGTAACAGGATGGGTGATGAGTAACTGCTGGAAGAGGAGTGGCCAATTTGAAATTGATGTTTTTTTATAACTTAGTGCCATGCTTCAGATTCCTGCTTTTCTTACAAGCATACTTACAGTGAATTCAAGCCGAGCAAGCTGTTATATCATTTTTCCTGTTTAGATTTATCACGATCATACTATTAAGGCTTCTCAATTCTAAAAGCATCACATCGCATCACAGCACAACTCGCTTTGTCCTAAACAGGAAGGAAATGTTGCTGAGTTAAAAATGCTTGTCTTTGGGTTTGGATAGAAGATAGGAGAAGGAGCTTTTGGAGGAGTTGTGAATAAGACATGAAATACGAGTGTGATGAAGACTACGAGTGTGATGAAGACTATGAGTGCGATGAAGACTACGAGCGTGATGAAGTGTTGAAAGGACGATAGCAAGCTCAGGAAATACGAGAAAACCGCAATAAATTGGAGGTAAACGCGTAGTGAATACCGTTGTACAAATCAGTTGTCCTTACGTACATATTCTCGGGTCAATGGCTACATAATAAAACCAACGAAATATAGGCATATGAAGCAACTAACCATAAAGTCTGCATAAACGGTGACTGAATAGTGAGGTGAGACGCATAGTACTAAATATAGTAAGCATAGATAGGAATTGAATCGTTTGTGCTAACCGACATTCCAACATGAAGACTACGTATAGTACATTACGGAGCGATAACAGACCGGGCTGAACGAATAATCGATGGCGGAAGGAGAGCCAGCGCTATGCATGTGAACAAGCACTGGAGCGGACACAGAAATATACGCTCACATTTGGACGAGGTACCCTTCCCGTAGGACGAGGCGAGTTGTGCTGTGATGCGATGTGATGCGTTTAGAATTGGGGAGCCCTATTCTAGTACCTTTCCGCGAAATCACCACTTCAAACACCTGTCACTCAGCATGAGATAGCGGCGACTTCCATTCTGTGAATACAAATTCTTCTTCGGGTAAGGAAGCTCCAATTTTCGCACCGTCGTGTAATACTCAGTGTCGCTTTATAAGCACTTAGCTTATCGACGTTTTCCTTATCTCTCTTATCTATACACCTCGAAACTTTGAAGCTATGAACAAGAAAAGTCAGGTGAAATCGCATACGATGTTGGTACACGACACACTTGAAGATGGACCGAAGGGAGTTCTTAGAAGAGACAATGCTCTGTTAGCTTTGCTAGGGTATAGGAGTGAATTCAAAAGAGAGTTCTCGGTACGTGACCACCTCTTTCTTGTTTTTGCGGATTCAATTATTACTTCTCTAGTTACTAGAAACCATTGCATTTTCGTTTTCCATTATGGGAATTTCTGCAGCAATCTCATCAACGCTTTACTTTCCTCTTGTTGGTGGTAGGTGCATTTTAAACTTTATACATGCGTCTTTTGTCTCAAGCTGGCAATGTAACGCTTAGGTGGTCATGTTGGTATGGTATTTGGATGGTTCATTCCTTGTTTTTTTGTTCTTTGCTCTGCCGCATCTTTAGCCGAGCTCGCGTCCTCCATGCCGTGGGTGAAAATTTTAGCTTTAAAGTCCTCCATGATTTCAACATTTCATGAGTATCAAGGACAAGTGCTGGACTTTACTATTTCTCTGCAAAACTAGCGCCACCCAAGTATTCAGCTTTGGTCAGTTGGATCACTGGTTGGGCGAACGTTACCGGGCAAATTGCACTTGTCTGTGGTATTGACTTCACGTGGTAGACTCTTTCCTGACCTTCAAGTATCTGATATTGTGAGCCGACGCGACTGTTGTTGCAGTGCCCAGATGATTACAACCGCCGTTTCGGTTGGTTCCGATGGAGCCATAAATCTAGGTCCTGGGCCAACATACGGAATTATCTTATTGGTCCTGCTCTCTCACGCCATCGCATGCTCCTCAGCTAGTCAGGTCATTGCTCGACTTTCAGTAATCTATGGTGTGATTAATGGTGAGATAATATAATTATAATTCGTGCAGTTTCTTGTTCATGTAATCATAATGTTTCAGTGAGCACCACATTTGCTGCCGCTATTTCTCTCCTAGTCGCATCCGGAAAGAATAGGGTATCTGCCAAGACTGCGTTTACTTTACTTGAGAATAACACTGGATGGAAGAATGGCAAGTCATTCGCTCTATTTATTACTACAATAACTTACTCATGGTGATCATCGGAAGACGGCTGGGCGTTCCTCTTATCGCTCACTTGTCCTATGTGGATACTCACAGGTTGTATGTAATACATTACTACCTTCCAATCATATAGTGCTAATAATACTCTTGATATAATTAGATGATGCGGCTGCTCACATATCAGAGGAAGTAGCGGGAGCCGCACGATCTGCTCCAATAGCCATACTATCTGGGGTCGCGGCAGCAGAAGTTCTGGGATTACTTCTCCTCATCGCAGCCAGCTTTGCCACAACCTCTGTTCCTGATCTACTTGCCACCGATCTCCCTTTGCCCATGGGACAGTTATTCCTGGACACTCTCGGAAAGAAGGGAATGTTAGCTATCTGGAGTATGCTGATAACTATTCAGGTAAACTGCCTTCTATCTCATAATCCTCCTATCTAAATTGAGTCACATGGTGGTTAGTGGATGAACGGAGTCACGCAGGGAGTGGACGCATCTCGCGTCACTTTCGCTTTGGCACGCGATAATGGCTTGCCTGGATCTCGTTGGTGGAAACAAATCAATCCACACACGAAGACACCTGTCAATGCAGTATGGCTTATCATGTTCTGCTCTGCCATAATCGGCTTCTTGGTATTCTCTGCAACCGCGTTATCTTCTCTTGCTGGGTATGCTCTTCTTTCTTATTAAATATTTGATGACTATTCACGCTGACAAATAAATCACGTAGAGCGGCAGTTGTAGGCTTGTATAGCTCATATGCTATCCCGATTCTCTTAAGGATTACTACTGGGCGCAAGAAATTTATCCCTGGGCCGTTCTCTTTAGGACATTGGTCAGTACCAGTAGGGATGGTTGCGGTGCTGTGGTCTATCTTCGTGAGCATCCTGCTATCGGTCCCTATAGCACAAAATATAGCAACTGCTCAAGATATGAGTAAGCATTATACACAATTGTTTGTATATTAGTTGAATGCTAATGATGTAAATTTAAACAGATTATACTGTTGTTATCATTGTTGCTATATTCCTTTTCTCATGCGTATCGTGGACGGTTTCTGCGCATCGCACGTTTCGTGGGCCAATTCCTAACATTACGGAACAGGAAATATCTGCCGAACAAATGACGAAAGAGTTGGTTGATGTCAAATATCAAACTCAGAAGGAAAATCCTACTTAGTTCCTCGTAGTTCCGTGATCTAGCAGCCGGGGCTACGAGATATATATATATCATCAATTTTTGTAGCGATCGTAGTAGTGACCTAGTAAATTATATTTAAAAGTACAAAATTATAGCAACGTCTCGGTTCATTTAAGCAAGAATACAAGAAAGTCCGTCAAGAGCATAATGTATGTATGCGACAATGTCATGCGGCACCTAGATTGTCGCTTGTTCGGGTATTCGTCTCGGGAACAGAGCCCCTTCCTAGGGCTTTTTTTTTTTTAAATAGCTATTGGTGCTGACATCCACCCCTCCTTTTGATCGCAAAAGTGGATCAGCCCTTGAATTTCCAGTTGAAGCAGTGTTAGTTTCGTTCATACTGAAACGGGCAGCTACCTTTTTGCGGGTGCACTTGCGCAGATGCGCAACTACAATTTGCGCAAGTACTAACTAAGCAATATTTGTATCTACTTCAGTATTTATTGCTCAAATGATAGTATTTACGTACCTTTATTCTCCCAATGTGTGAGTACATGAGTAGGGGGCTCATGCTTCGTGATCAGTCAAATGGTAGCTAGGCTGGCCACTAACTACAGCTATCCAGCAAGATATTCGATCCTGCCGATTCCTGAACTTGTTTCACTCATTGGAGCATTGAAATATCGGGGTTTAGTATGCCTGTTCAAATTATGCGTGTGGCGTTTCCTTCGAGGCCGTGTATTCGACGATTCCATCGAAGACGATTCTCCAGTGACTGTGTCATTATTTGTTTCAACGGCATCATGGCTTGAAGAACTCAGTCCACGATCTCATAGTCTCCATGTGCATCGACAGAATATTGTTACCTCAAGGTTCAGATGTTGGCCGTTAACTATTTGTAAGTTTCATTCCTCAATATAAGATTTAATAATCACGGATGCACGCAGGTGTCTCACTTGTGCAAGTCAAAATCCTGCATTTGCGCAACCGCTTGCGCAACCACCCGCTCACTTGCATAAGCATCATGTGAAGGAAATTAGATCTACCAAGTGACACATACCTCATAGATCTTAATAATTATCTCAATGATGTCATACAGAACAGTCTTAGTGCTATCAGAACTTTGAAATTAAAATATATGCTCTGAGTGTTAGAATGACACTAGCAAACCTGTGATGAGTTTCCAATGCTTTGTGCCACCATCTCCATTCCTGACTGTATTCCTGGAACTCACCTGCACCTTTCAGCATATGTATAATACCCTATGGAATATATTCCTCATTACACATAGCATTTCTTATAGTTATTAACACCCACTTAATCATGCTTGTACCTTTGAGCACTGCACTGCCTACAGTGCTCGTAGCTTGGCTCCATTTCTTCCAATTTATAATGAAGTTATTCTATTGTTTATCTACTTACAGTATCTAGCAATTTCTATAGGATAAATACGACACCTTCATGCCGTCTTCCCTCAGACATTTGGCATGCAAATGCTGAGCCTCATATTCTAATTTCTCTCACTGAGATAAATAAGCACAGCCAGACCTTCATAGTCAGTGTTCTAACAATTATTATACAATGTTATGTTCCAGCTTTGCTCTAATTACAGTTTATATGTGATCTTATCCTTCACACCTTTGGTTAAAAATCAAAAACACACTCTGACTTGTTTGCATAACCCATCATTGACTTGCAGCAGATTTTGTGCATATATGTAGACATCGTGGCATGTTGACTGATTTCAGTACTTTACACTCCCCCATGGGTTCCATATGGATTCCATGGAATTCCAGCTAGTCATCCAAATAATCATTCAAGTCCTTACTTTTCCATGTTTATTCCATATTTATTCCATAAGTATTCTATCTGAAGTCTATAAATTACCAAATTAGGAAATAGTTGACTTGCCATCATAAGTCAGTGCTAAAATTAGAATAATCATAGAAAATAAAGAAAATTACTTAAACATAGGAGAAATGCATTTAAAAATACAAGAAAAACTGGCAAAATAGAAATGAAAAATAAATGAAGAAAAATAGATAAAAAGGGTGAGAAATTCAGAAAATGAGGGAAAATAAAGAGAAAATGAGGGAAAGTAACAGTGCAAAGGAAAAAGAAGCAAGAACTATGGCAATATATAATGGCAAATAAAATAATAATAAAATATTTAGCTCACTGTATTAGTTGACGCAACCCATATTTTACACAAAATATTATTTTATTAATTAATTAACTACACATTGAGTTATTAACCAGGCTCTTTCGCGATGGTGGGCGGCAGGCGGTTTGCGGTGCGCAGGGGGTCTTGCAGTGGGTGGGCAGTTTCGTGGTGGGCGGGAGGTTTGCATAGTGGGCGGGAGATTGGCATAGTGGGTGGGAAGCTTGCATAGTGGGCGGGAGATTTGCACGGTGGGCGGAGGGTTTGCACGGTGGATGGGAATGGGCGGGGGGCGGTTTCGCGATAGGCGGGGGACAGTTTAGCAAAGGGCGGAGAGCGGAGTCGCGATGAGCGGGGGGCAGTTTCGCTATGGGCGTGGCGGTCGGTTTTGCGGAGGTGGGGGAGGATTTCGCGGTGAGCGCGCGGTTTGTACGGTGGGCGGAGGGCGGTTTCACGGTGGGCAGAGGGCGGTATCGCGGTGGGCGGCCTGGTTTCGCGGTGGGCGAGCTATTTACACAGTAGGCGGCGGGCGGTTACGCGGGCGGCGAGTGGCTTCGCGGTGGGCGGCTTCGTGGTGGGCGGCTTCGCGGTGGACGGGCGGTTTCGCAGTGGGCGTATGGTTTGCACGGTGGAGGGGGGGCGGTTTCGCGGTGGGCGGCGTAGTGTCGAGGTGAGCGGCGGGGGCTTCGCAGTAGTGGGGGACGCGTTCGCGATGGGCGGGCGGTTTGGACGGTGTGCGGTGGACGAGTTGGCGGTGGGCGGGGCGGTTTTCGTGTATGGTGTTGGGTGGAGGCGATTTCAGGGTGGTGGGGGAGAATTCGGGGTGGGTGGGGATTGTCGCAGGTGGTGGGGGCCGTTTTGGTTGTGGTGGGGGCGGTTATGGGGGAGGCTGCCGCCGTCGCTGGTGCTGTGGATGGGGAAGGAGGTTGGGGCTACACGGTGCGTTATTACGCACCTTGGGCCTCGTTGCTCAGCTCTTCGTTCTCCATTCCTCGCGTCGCCTTCATCGTCGTCGGTGCTGTAGTTGTCGTCGCCACGGCCGCCGCTGTCGTGGTTGTCGTAGTCGTCGCCATCGTTGCTGTCGTCGTCGTTAGCAGCAGGGTGAGTACCCACGATCGTAAGAAGGATGGGAGGAGGGACGGTATGGAGCGGTGGTGGAGAATAAAAGCATGGGAATTCCAATTTCAGGCGCTGATGACGAGGCCAAGCTTAGTGCTCGTCTAATATTAGCGCCATCTGCTAATACATAAATATATAGCCCTACCTTTTTAAATACCATAATAACTCAATTAATATAAAATAATACTTATAATTTAGGAATGTATTTATAATTAATATAAAGTCTAGAGTTCAATTCCTAATGTCAATGTTTTATATATTTGTTTATTACAGATAATAACAAGTAAACTAAAGTAGGGGCATTCCATGGATTCCATGTGGATTCCATTGGAATATTCCATATTAATTCCTGATGCAAAGATCCCATCCATGGAATAAATATGGAATGAGCATGGAATAAATGTGGACTGGTATCAAGGGAATTTGCAGTGTTGCTGAATCATGGATTTCATGTGGAATTCCATGGAATTCCTATGGATTCCATGTGAAACTCATGGGGGAGTGTAAAGACCTCCCTTTCTGCCTGTCTTGCCCTTTCTTTCTCCCTTCTTATACATCTCCCCTTCAGTGTTCAGCATTAGCTTGGACTTCTTGGGCTGCTGCAGCTGCTCATCTGCACCAGATAGAGCATGCTTGTGACTGAGAGCATGTTTTTGGCTTGAGGGAGGCTTGTTGCTTAAAGATGGAGGTGGTGATACATTGTTATGGCAAGTTAAGCCTTTGTCAGAGGTTCAAGGCAAAGTTTGTAGGTTCAGGGTTTCTGTGCTTATCACAATAGTGGTGAAACCACATGTTATGTCTTCAAGTTTAATGATGGACACACTTCCTGTTGTTAAGGACAGCTGTTGTGTTAGATGATGTGACTCAACATCTCTATGTGCACTGCCTTGTACTGCATTCTCTTTGTTTAATTTTTTTGCTATGTATATAGATAGATGCACAGCAGTGCACAGCAGTAGCTAGAAGCACAGCAGTGCACAGCAGTAGTTACTA